>VXBX01008146.1:1226334-1239972 GCA_013400415.1 Scytalopus superciliaris | reverse complement strand
CTTCTTTTCCCTTTTCCCTTTTCCCTTCCCTCTCCTTATCCCCCACCGCCTCTCCCCGCCCTGTTGATCCCTTTCCCCGCTCCCTCACGGGGAGGGAATAGAAGAGATTTCTCTCTCTCTGTGCTGATCCGTCTCTATTCGCTTCATTAATAATAAATACAGTTATTTCGTCTAAGCGCTTCGTGTCAGTGTTGACATGAGGTTTTTGGCCCAATGTGCCTTCCTGGTGCCTCTTTGTCTCAAAGGAAACGCCGTCACTTCACGGCCAGGACTCTTCTATTCCCCCCGGTGCGGGCCCTGTTGAATACACTGTGTAGTTGATGCCCATTGCTTAGATCTCTCCATAACTTGCTCTGATGTTCATTGCCCTTTTTATTTCAGTTTTCCCTAAATACCAGTAGTACTGAAAGACACCTGTGGGAGAGGGGGGTCAGTAGATTCCAGTGTAACTCCTCCTACAGAAACTTCCCAAAGTTATTTGTTCAGAGGCACTTTCTGCAGCTTTTCCTAAGTTTTGAGCCCTGATGGGCTGCTTGGCAGCTCAGCTCTGCTCAGGTTTTCACACTTTCTGTTGAAACTTACCAATTACTTGTCATAAGCAGCAGTAAATACCTGCTGGCAGTCTCGTCATTCTGAATTGCTTTCCACGAATGTGTTTTTGTCAGGAAAAGCAGTGCTTCGTGTTGCTATTCATGTGTTAACTGTTCCTTCTGAACTTCATTACACCTGCGTCTAACGAGCTGTGTATTAAACTGCTTTTGTAGAACAGGAAATGTCAATAGTAATTTGGATTGCACATGTGTAACTTGGCTCTGCATCTAGTCCTTGACAAGGTTTTTTTGCCAATATCAGTATCTTTAGATCCTTGGGGTTGTTAAAAGATCACCCAGAAAAGGCAGTGATAGTTGGAACTCACATAGAGACAACCGAGCAGTGAAATGCACCTCGCTCAGCAGGGAGAGCAATATCACTTAAAACATTTATTTGCAGTGTTTGTTCACATTAATTGAAGGTGTTTGCTGGGCTGCTCGTTCAAATGAGGGTGGACAGTGCCTGGAGTTCCCTCTGTGCAGTGGGTGAAGGGAGCCAGTGGCTCAGTCTTGACTCTTGGGGGCAGTTCCGAGTTCTGTGGTTGCTACAAGTGAACTGTTTTAGCAAGAAGTGTGAAGATGGTAGTGTGAGTTACTTGTCTTTCACGTTTCTGTCACTCAGAGCTGCGGGTTTGCCTCTGGGTGGTGCCCCAGGGGCAGAGCTGCAGGTTCTGTCTCACAGTACTTCAGCCTACCTTGACTCACTCACCAGGCTTCTCCTCAAGAAATCCCTTGCCATGAGAACTCTGTCCAAAATCACCTTCTGCCCTGGCAGATGCCCCCTCAGCCAACTCAGATAACCAAAGCAGCTTTCCTAACAGTGCAGTCCTGCTTCAAGAGCTTGGGGTGGGATAAGAGACCATCACTTGATGCTGCTTTGTGTTTTGTCCCCATTTTGGATCTGCTTTGTTCGCCTGTGAGCGAAATGTCCTTTTGCTCACACACCCAGTGCAAACACTGGTGAACAGAGAAGGTGCAAATCTGTTGCCTTGTGTATTTTGTGAGCTCCACGCAGGGCTGATGCTCTAGAGCACAACTCCACTGTGTACAGGAGTGAGAATGTACAGCAGTTGCTTTGGCTCTTTGTCTTTTGCTGTCTGTGCTGCCCTGTGGTAACTGGAGTGCTTGTCAATAAGTATCTTTCAAAAGCTTGTATGTGCCTCTCCAATGATAATAACCAAACCCTCCAACTCCTCAGTGGTGCTGGATGCTGCAGTGTAATGGCCCTTGCTGTCCTACTTCAGTGTATTCTATTGCAGTTTCTCCACCTGACATTTTAGTATCTGGACATTTACTGTGCAGTTACTTTGGAAAACAAGCCAAGCTCTGGATTTGATCTCCTATGTTCTTGCTGTTTACCAGGGAACTGAAATGTTTCTTTAAAAAGTTGGTGCATCAAGCAAAATGCTGATTTAAAATACAGTATCATGATGTATTTATTGATTAGTTGTGTGTTAAAGGGCAGTTTGTTTGTTCTTGGTAAACCATCATGCTTAAAAAATAAATCAGTTTTTTCTCAACTGACCATGCCCTATATCTGTCCTATGTCTCTTTTTTTCCCTTTTATCTTTTGCTGTCTCTAACTGGATGGGGCTGATGGGATCCACAAATCACTTCAGGAGCTGGATGAGGTATTGTTTTTCACATTTTATTCTGCCATGGTGCATCAAACCCACATCATTGAGTTAAAAAGTTCCTTTCTTTATTCTGCTGGTTTATTAAGTTTCTTTATATAGGATGAAGTGTCTCTGTGGACAGCAGAAGGACAAGGCTGCATAAAGTCAAGCATTTTGTGATGTGATATTACATTGTGAATAGATAAATGTATAAATTAGTCTGATTTATTGTACATGTGTGGGATAGAATGACTTTGCACAATGAAGCTGGTAACTGTTTTTCCTGCTGTGCATAAATTATACAAACTTTATTGATCAGGAAATAAGGTCAAGGATAAAGAAATTGCTTTCAAGAAAGAATTGCCCAGGAAGAAAGAGAGATGAGGTAGAGAACCACAAAGCTTGACAGGCCTGATACAGGAAAATGACAGATTTGGGAGAAACTTGGAAGGGAGATGTTTGTATTAAGTCTTTCCCTGAAAACAAACAGTGACTTAATTTATTCTGTTTCAAAGGGTATCGTTGATGATCATCTCCAGAACTGCCTTGGCTCTTTGTGTTTAGCACATTTTAATTTCCACTAAATAAGTAATTTAACCATTTTGCTTACATGTCAGTTTGCAAGAGTGTTTGTTCCTCACCTGCCTAGTAGCTGAGTGTCTGGCTAAATAACATTGTTTGAGAAGGATGGGATACTATTTTTATTTCCTGCAGTTATAGTAAACACTTTTTTCTGAGATTCTCCCAAATGCAATTTTCAAACTTGCATGGCCTGATATAAACTGTGCTGCACCAGTGGCTGGGAATACAGAATGTACCAACATGAGAGTTACTCGAATTCTCACGGCAATGTTTTCTCCTTGCAAATGTCCTAAGGATTTATTCTGAGAGTGACTTTCACCTTTCAGATCCTGTGGGAAGCGGGAGGATGTAGGTCATGGGCAATCAGGGACAAACCGGGAGATGTGTGTGATTGGACCCGTATCCTGCACAGGCACATCTTCGAGGTTCATTTTCCTGGGAAGGCACACGTGCACTTTTCCTGATGTTGAGGGATTTGGGTGTGATTTGGGTGGCTCTCATGTGCTGTGTTTTCTCTCCCTGCAGCTGGCTGACGATCGCATGGCACTGGTGTCGGGAATTAGTTTAGATCCCGAAGCAGCAATTGGAGTCACAAAACGTTTACCTCCCAAATGGGTCGATGGGGCAGATGAAGTAAGTCCTGTGGCAAATCCAGCACACAGTTTGGCTTCCCATGTAGGGATGAATGTGTTGGCAGTCACATTTTCAATGCTGTCAGTTTTGTGATAGAAAGAATAAAATAAGAAGAAAGAGTAAAATAAGCGTGTTTTCTAAACTGACACCTTTGTTTTCAGGAAAATACCAGGCAAGCTGTGATTTATTATCTCAAAGAGCATATTGCAAATGAAATAAGAGATTATCCTGGGCCAGAAGTTCCAGAAGACTCTGCATCATCAGTGGGAGCCCAGTACACTGGGATCATTAAAGTTAACATGCTATAGCTGAGGTTTTAGAGAGATCCTAAAGCTCTTAGCAAAGCAAAGCTTTTTCCAGTTTGAAACTTGGAACGGAAGGGTACCAAAAAGTTAGTATTTGCAGTAGAATTTTTTGTTTGAACCTGTTGAGTCCAGTTGTATAGACCCTAAAATGGTGGAGATGAGCAGTTTACTGTTTGAAGACAGGAAATGTTAGTGTCTTCTAGCATGAGAATTTTCCTGCCTGTGCACTATGGATGCCTTGCAAGTTATGGAACTAATTTGGACAAAAGCAAGGGAGTGATTCTGGAGGCATCCAATTAAAAACCTTTTCCAGTATTTGGAATGTGAAGCTATTCCTGACTTTTAGAAAATCCTTTTTAAATGTACACTCAGAACACATATTGGCTCCTCAGTTTGTGTCTACAGAACCCATTGTGCAGAAAGGTGCTCAGTCTCATTTTTACTACTACAATAGTTAGTCATCCTTACAGATTTACTTTTAATTACTTGTTTGAAAGCACGTCATTCAGCTTCTCCTGTTAAGTTCAGGCTATTCAATGTTTGACAGAGGTGTGACCTGAATTTGCATTTTCATTTTCTGTTTTAGATTCAGTATGATATTGCCAGGGTTAAACAGAAGATGAAAGAATTAGCCAGTCTTCATGATAAACATTTAAACAGACCCACACTGGATGACAGCAGCGAAGAAGAACGGGCAATAGAAATAACAACCCAGGAGATCACACAGGTACAGGCTGATTTCAGCTCTAAATCTCCAGTCTGACATATGTTTACTGCATTAGGATGAGGCAGTGGTTTGCTCTGAGGAAAGCATTTCTTTTGGAATCAGTATTAGAGTGAGAAGTCCTGAGCTTTGTGCTCAGTGCTGCACTCACTGTGTGGGTGGACTTGCCAACGAGTCATTAACCTCCCTGTTCTTTTACTTACTTCTTGGCGTTTCTGCTTGGAATAGGATTAATCAGGTCGAATTTGCAGATATTTCAGAGGAATGTAGGTATCTATTCTAAGGCTTCTAAGTATCTACTGTAGATACATACCTAAATGTACGTATCTATTCAAGCAATGATAAGGGAGCCAATGCCTTTGTTCAGAAGTAGTTCTGTTATTCTGCTACCTTGTTAACTTTGTTTGTTCATTTATATTCTGCTTTTGTCTCTTTCTAAATATTGCACAAGGCAATAAAAATTAACTTTAAGAATCTAGAAATCAAAATACTAGTCTTGAGTTTGGAACCTCTACAGTGTTACATTTGAAGTGTGTGCTGCTGTGTGTGCCTTTACTGATGGGCTTGTGTTCTCAGTTATTCCACAGATGCCAGAGAGCAGTGCAGGTGTTGCAGAGCAGGTCCCGCAGTTGCACGGAACAAGAAGCACGTGTTCTCAGGAATGTAGTGTCTTCCTTAGCACAGTCCCTTCAGGACCTGTCCACCAACTTTAGGCATGCACAGTCTGACTATCTCAAACGTAAGCATAAGTGATACAGTAATACATGGGCACCTTCTGGGGAAACCAGTAATGGAGCTGTGCTTGTGGTGGGGAAAACTGAGGTGCAGAAGGGTTAAGTGATGCACACAGGGTTAGCTGGAGGTTAGAATGTGAGAGTTGTTGGTTCACAGCCCATGTTCAAACTGCTTTATTCTACTTCTCTGTCATATTGCTAAAGGAGAAATGCCATAGTTAAGCACACCAACAAAACCAGTGTATTTCACCCATCCACATTTTTAATGCATCTTTGCTTCTCTTGGTCTGCAAAACTGCAGCCATTGCCCTTCAGTCATGATAGCTGCTGTAGATAGCAGGCTGTGATAGACAGAACTTCAAGAGATAGTCTGTGATACATTAAAATTCTGCATCCATAAGATTGGAAGTGGAATAGCTTCTGTTCAAAACTCTCAAATTGTGTGCAATTCTATTTTAAGCTAAATCGGATTATTTTAATCATGGAAGAAACCCACAAAAACTTGATCCTCAAATTTAATGCTGTTGTTTCTTCCTCCTTTGGTATAAATGGCACAGGTAGAACTGAAGATCACAGTTCAGACATGGGATGTTCCTGAGAGAATTGTTACAAAATAGCCTAGAGTGATCACACTTTAAGGCTCTTAACTTATCTGATTTTTTTATCTTCATGGAACACGATGACTTCAAAATCACTGATTTAATTAGTCTTGCAAGTCTGATTAGATTTGTTATTCTTTGTTAAATAGTAAGTCTGTGTGACAGTTAAAATTTAAATAGTGTTATTTATGTCATTTATTAGCTAGATTTTCTTTTTTGTGCTTTTCTATCTGGTGCTTCAAATTTTACTCTCATTCTGATTTTAGTGTGCATAAATATTATGCTCAAATATAGGTTGTCTTTTACAGGCATGAAGAATAGAGAAGAAAGGTCCAAACACTTCTTTGACACATCAGTCCCACTGATGGATGACGGGGAGGATGATACACTTTATGACAGAGTAAGTTGTTAAGGCACAAAGAAACGTTGATGTCCCTTTAATTTTAGTGTGCAGATATCTAAATGGTATGCCATGAGCCCCAAGCTGCATGGAAATTCTATTCCTGCAGATTTCTGCAATGCATTTTCCTAATCAGTGATGCTGTTGTGGAGTTCAGCAGTGTGAGGGAACTCAGTCTGACTCCTGAATTCCCCTTACATGACTGACAGGGGCTAGAACGTCTCTAAATTCTGTCCCTGTCACAGCATCTTCCTGGTCACATGAAAGAGTAATTGCAGGAAATTGTGATTCTGAGTTTGGATGGAAGGTGGCACTCTTTAAAGTGAACTTTAAAGACTAACTGAAGATTTTCAGTATTACAGGTTGCTGAAAAAGTGGTGCAGGGACTTGTTTCTGCACAAATTCTGTTGTAGAGCTCTATCAGACTGTTTTACTTTGTGGAGCTTGGGGACACTGCATTTGTAAGCAGTGGTGGGATCTGTTCTATTGTGTCCTCACTAATAGTGCCACAGAACATTCTTAACTGTAACACTTAATATTTAACTGAAAGCTTAGAGAAAAAGCTTTTCAGCTAATCCTGTGTACAAGAGGTTTTTCACTTATGTCAAATAAGAGTGATGGGCAAAGGACAATGTTCAGTTGTGATTGGCCTTGGGAGGCAAAACCAGGAAGACTTCCATAATTAATAAAAAAATACGTTGGCATTATCAGTGTTTGTCATGCTGATTAATCAGTAGATACTCTATAACTGTGGGACACTTGCATGTATTGATTTTGTACACCAACAAAAGTACTGTTTTAGGACAGATCTCATTTTAAAATCAGTTGTTTATGTGTTTGGGCAGGATGCAAGATGTGCATTTTCTCTTCTCAAGCTATAAATAGCTGTCCAAGTTATTTTAGTGGCCCTGAAAATCATTTTAAAATACACTACACTTTTTTCTTAGATTCTTGTCTATTAAGGAAATTCCGAAAGGATTGTTATGTTATAAAATCTTGTAATCCTTATAATTATTTCTAGTGTTTTCATGCTGTTAATACTAGTTGAACTCTTAAATCTTCTGTTTCACCAGGGTTTTACAGATGACCAGCTGGCATTGGTGGAGCAGAACACGCTAATGGTGGAGGAGCGGGAACGAGAGATCCGTCAGATTGTACAGTCCATCTCTGATCTCAATGAAATATTTAGGGACCTGGGAGCAATGATAGTAGAACAGGTACATTGACATCAGTGTGGGTAAGAAGCAGCAGGGTCCATGTAGTGTTAAGCCTTCCAGACTCTTCCTGTTTTCATGTGCTTCTCACTCTTCAGCCTAAGACTGAATGCTGCCAGAAATTGAATTAATAAAAATAAATAAATAAAAATTCAACTGGTTATGTGTGTTAGACTAAAAAAATAATAATAAAATAAAAAGGCCATAAAAAGCCAAAGTTCTGATGGTTATTTCACCCAGAGATTCAGTTTGTGTTAAATGTGTCAGCCAAAAGCACCTGGCCTGGAAGAAGGGGATGTGATATGATGTGGGGGCAGAGCTGCCATTAGGCATTGAGCAAGGAAGTTGTGTAGTGAAGTAACAACTAGTTCTTCTGTAGAAGTTCATTGTTTATGTAGTTCATGAGCTGTTTACTGTGGGTGTTGTTAACTACTCTGCTGTTTATAATAATAATAATTGCTTCATAAAGTTCATTTAAGTTCAATTTGCTGCTTGTTTTCTCCTTTTTATTTAGGGAACAGTTCTAGATAGAATTGACTATAATATTGAACAGTCATGTATGAAAACTGAAGAGGGTTTAAAACAACTACATAAGGTAAGCTGATGGAATACTTAAGCTGGTTTGTATATCTAATAGTCTTTTATAATTTAATAGCTATTAAGTTATTCAGTCAGATTTCAGTTGGACATTGTCCCTTTATAAGTGACTGCTGTACAGTATGAAATGTCCAACTGTACTGCAGTAGGAGTTTTCCAGATAACTTCTGGTAATGTCATGCTTGATGCCTAGTGTTCATTTCTTAAATGACTTTCTGGGCATCCAAGGAATGTGCTTTGATATTTATACTGCTGACCTGGTGGGACCTATCTGCAATTCCTTCTCTGTGTGGAGAGCCAGGCACTTGGATATGGGACTGGTTAGGGGGTACCTCACTGTAGATTTCAGTTTGAAAACATTAGCTCAGCAGTGTGAGCAGCAAGAATAATTATTAATATGTTCTCTCACCATCTGACAGTAGTTAGATGTTAGGTCCAACCCTGTGCTTTAATATGGAGCTTTTACTATAAACACCTGAAAAGTTTTCATTGGCAGGAGATCAGAGTTTTGTGGTCATTTTGTTTCATTGGCTTTTTTGTTCTGTTTTGATTTTCTGGTAAGTTCTGACTTGTCAGCTCAGTTCAGTCCTTCCATTGCTGGAAATAAAGTAGAATAGAGATTTATGCAAAAGCCTCTTAAATAAAACATTCTCCTTTTGGAAACCTGGACATGTGTTTACTATGCACTCAACTTCCTGCTATGGTAGACTTGTACTATGGACAGCACAAAGAAGAAAAGCAAAATAAATTGGTTATAGGATTATTTCTGTCATACATATAAGTAAATTGGACATCACTAAAACAAGGTGTTGACTGTGGGTGAACAAAGCTTAAAGTAATTGGAAGCAATTTGCACAGACTGGACTGGAAATAAACGAATCAGTTGGAATCAATGCTGTTTCTAGTGCAGTGGTAGGTAATGAATTCTCAGCAAGCCCCTGATTGCATTGCTGGAATATGGATTTTTGATCAACTATATACCTGCTTTCAGTACAGCATAGGAATTCTTTCATGGACGACATACACACAGGTCTGAGAAGGAGTATCAGAGATACCTTGCTGTTTCTAATCCTGGTGGTACCTTTATTCTGATTTAATATCTATAATGTATTTTTTTCCTGTTTTAATTGGTATAATTATTCTAAACTACCAAGGCAGCACTTTCACAGGAATTGCATTAATTCACTGCAGAATTCTGGTGATATGAATCACTAGTTACCACCTCCTGCTTCACATTAAAATTGGAATCAGTTGTCAGGCTTTGATACTGAAAGCCTAATTAAGTAAATAATCACAGTGGTTGCATGTTACATAGTTTCAGGTCAAAAATTCCTCTTTAGTAGCTCTGATAATTAATTACTTTCCAGGGACTATAAAGGAGAACTAATATAGTGTTCCTTTTAAATTTTGAAGGTTTATTAATTAAAAAAAATTAAATGTGAGCTTTGTTCCATTCAGCTTCCATTAGCAGGGTTTCATTTGGCTTTTAGAGAGTTTTCTCCATGTTGTGCCCTTTTAATTCCCCTGGGAAAGAGAGGGAGGAAGGGATGAGAAAATGTAGTTAGAAGAAAGAAGGGATGAAGCAGAAAACTGAGAACCAAATCAAAAAGAAAGCTCTCAGGTCTAATTGAAATTAAATGAAAATGCTTAGCTGGATCAGGTACAACAAAAATGCCTATTCAGAGATGAAGTTTTGGTGTGAATTTTAATGTCCTTCAAATATAGGCCAGGCGCCTTGTCTCAGAGTGAGTTTGCTCTTTAACATGGGTGGATGTGACTTCAGTGCAGGTTTTATTCACTGGTATTAACTCCTCCTTTTCTGTGTTACAGGCAGAGCAATATCAAAAGAAGAACCGGAAGATGCTCGTTATTTTAATTTTGTTTGTTATAGTAATTGTCCTTATTGTTGTTCTTATTGGTGTAAAGTCACACTAGGTTTCACTTCATTTTCTCATTTTTGGAGTTTCTGTGAACTTTTTTCCCAATGTGAATGGATGGACCTGCACTCCAGAAAGCTGCCTTGAATGTACGAGCCCTTGTGGTGCAATGTCTGTGCAATGTTTCTGTAGAATTCTTCAAAGTACGAGTTTGGTGATCTGTGAGGTGTCTGTAAGGATTATATGGAGAAATTTCAGGAAATTTGATGCTCCCACACAAAAAAAATTGGCACTCTGTGCAGAGGTATTTGGAAAACACAGTACTTAAAAGTAATTAAAAATTGAAGTTTACCAGTGAGTACAGTAATTAGTGTGTTACTGTGAACAAAAATGTGTTGTCTTCTATATTCTTATGTCATAATTGTTACAGGCTTCAAATATAAACCATGTTACTGAGGCAGTGGGACTAGATACCAGAAATTGATCTAGATGTAAAATATGTTTAGGCACAAAGTTGTTTGATTTGATCCCCTTTCTTCCAGACTCAAAAGTCCAAAGAACTGGATAGACAGCTAAAACAGAAAGCTTTTAGCAACCAGAACGTAATCCAACCCCTGTGATCTTAATTTAGATACTGCCCCATTACTGAGAATCAGTGGTACTTGATCTTGTAAATAACAAGATGTAATCACTGGCATAATTGAACATGTTTAGTTAATTAAAAAATTTTCTGAGCTTGAGTAATCATGGGAATGATTTTCCTCACCAGAATGATCATGCATTTTTTCATGCATCTTTTTTTTTTCTGTTTTGTTTAAAGTACAGACATTACATTGAAGCAGTGGTGAAGTTAAACTGAACAAATGGAGTAGAAACCCAAAAGGAGAATCTCTCTGTAGTGGGTCTCAGGTGTTTCAAACTTTAGTTGCTGTATAACCTGTTTATATTACAGTGCATTTGTCCATATGGGTTATGTTTTTTGTGTAAGAAGAGACTTCACTACAGTAGATATTACATCCATTTTCCCTGACAGAAGATTCTCTTTCAAATGTCTGCCTGGAAGAGGACATGTGTATGGTCTTTTGCTGACCATGAGAGATGTCATGCAAGGAACATATTCCAAGGCCTTCAGTGGAGAATCTGGGGGGGTCTTTTCACTATTTTTTTTCAGTGGAAAACTTTGCTGCAGGCCATACAACAGAAATTAGGGCAACATATAAGTAATAGAATACTCCTGATTTAATTCAGGCCTGAAGTGGTGTGCAATTGTAGTGGCCTTGCCTTAATATTTTTAATACGGTTTTTTTATATTTTTTATTTTTTTTCCCAAAGGGACAGTAACTTCCTTCATTTTCTGACAGACGATAGTGCTCCCCATAAACTTGCAGAGTTGCTCTGCTCCAAGCCCCTGAAGTGCAGTTTCATAACACTATGACATTGAAGATGCATATGTTGCCTGCCCTGAGTATCTTGCCTATGTACTAAGGAGGACTCGAGACGTGGCTTTAGACTGACCATTTTCAGGGATGGACCTGAAAGCAAACACTGCGAAGACATGAAAGCCTTGGCTTTTCGTGGGGCTTGTGAAAAGCTTTGCACCACCTTTGTTACCTCTAGAGAAAGGGGATGTTGGACCACCAAAACTGCAGTTGAAACTCTTCATTAAATCCACAAAGTAAATTGATAAAAGAAAGACTGAGGCTTGTAGTTGGGTGTGCAGCTCCCCTGTTCTGGTGATAGATCTTTTCAATGATCGTGAGTAAAACTACTGTCTCCCTCGTGCTGTCTGCATCAGCTGGTGTGAAGCAGCATATTGCTATAATTTAATATACTGTATTTGCAACTTTCTCTCTAACATGAGATCGTGTTATTTATTTCTGTCTTGACCGGTGCTTTTGACATTTTATCATGGCAAATGAATTCAAAGAAGTAATAAAACACTTCCAACCTAATTGGGCAATTATTCATTTTCTTTTTAAAAAAAAATACAGAGTGAAACACACTTTTGTGATGTTCATGCATTTCTGTTCTTCATGATTAAATGAAAGTGGCAGTGACATGAAATATCTTTTTCTTTTTTTTTTTTTAAAGTAACTTTCTGTTACACAATGTAATTTGTACTGTCAAGAGTTATTTCCCATGAGTTATGTCCATGGTATCTGAACTCCACTGAAGTAGCTGGCTACCTATTCCTATCCAAATGCTGTGCAAGGAAATGCATTTTTAACACGTATCAAACAAGATGTCAAGTGTCCCATGTAACTTGAGCTGGAATTTATTGAAGCGGATTATATTTTGGAACAAAACCCACAACAGGCTTCTAAGTCATTGCAGGTGTATGGCTTATTCTGAGTCAGTAACTATCAGCAGCTACATCAAACCCTGATGCTGTGCTTTGTGGGAATAGCTCCTGGTGGCCTCCTAAAGAAGGGGTGCTGTCTGTGCCTTTGGGCAGGGAGAGCCCAAAAAAGCCACAGCAGCTGCTGCCTCCTCAGGTGTTCCCAGAGCTGCCTGAACCTCCTGACTGTGCTTCTGTGCAGCCCTGTGTGTCCAATCCTCCCTGTGCTGCTGCAAATCTGGTGCCCTCTCTCCTGCAGGTTGGATTCTTCTCAGCTTGTGTGGAAGCTCAGATTCCTTACAAAGGAACAGAACAGCATTGCTAGAGCATCTCCCAGGAATCCATGGCTGGCTCCTCACCTGATGGAAATGGCCTCTAAAGCTCTTGGCTTGTACAGAAATTCTCCATTAAAATGCATGTAAGCGTGCAAAAAATGAGCTGCTCCTTGTTAACAGAAATTTATATTACGGTCACATATGAAAAGGGCAGTATTAAAAGCACTGTAAGAGTACAGTTATTTGTACTGCAAGTTTTCTCTAGAAACGTAAAAGTAAAATGGAAGAATTGCTCTCTTGCTTGGTGATTTTTGGGATGTGCTAAAAATTTCAATGACTGTCATTGGTGAGGTGTTCACTGAGACTGCCTGGATTGTATTGATTTAAGGTTTGCTTTTATGAACCACTTAAAAGAGTCTTAACTCCTTTGTTTAAGTGTTTGGAAACTCTGCTTTTGGTACTGCCTTGCACAATGGAAGTTCTTGGGTAGGTGACAGTGAAACTGATTTTGTTGGGGGAAAAAAATGTTTACTATTAAAAAACCCGAAACCCGACAGCCTTCCTGAATAAAATTCATTAAAACAGGGAATTCGTTATGATCTTGCATATTATGATCTTTGGAATGTCTCAGTCTTGAAGTGATTGCTGTGTGTACTGCCATTCCTGTCTCCCACCCTGTTCAGATGGATTGGGATAACAGTGAACCCCTGGACAGTGTATGTTCTGTGGCTCAGGGAAGAGTTGGAGCTTGTTTATTGAGGATGCACAAAGTCCCCTGCGACAGATGCCCCTACAACATTTACTCAGCATTATTTTAAACGCATCAGGCAATAAAGTTTTCGTAATGTCCCTTTGGAGACCAAGTAAGACCTTACTGTAAGGAAGTTGGGGGGTTTTTTTCTGGAATTCAGCCTAACGTTTTGAGGTGGTTTGTTTTGTTGGGTTTTTTTCAGATTATTTCCACTATATGCATCAGGTTTCGCTTTCCCAGCACAAGTGGAAGTGGCTCCCTCTCTCCCTCTGTGCTGCTCGGCCCTTTGGAGTGCAGGGAGCAGGGTGGGATTGATGGGGTGGGATTGATGGGGTGGGATTGATGGGGGGTCTGTGCAGAGTGTGGGGAGCAGGGTGGGATTGCAGGATGGGATTGATGGGGG
>VXBX01008146.1:1188068-1226061 GCA_013400415.1 Scytalopus superciliaris | reverse complement strand
GGGCAGGGCCGGGCCGGGCCTGTTGCTGGGCTGGGGGCCGCCCCCTCACCCCTCATCCCCCTCGGCCCCCTCATTCCCCTCGGCCCCCTGAGCCCCCTCAGCCCCCCGGGGCGCCGCCATCGGCCTGCTCGGAGCCGCTCGCAGCGGGGCGAGGGCTGTGGGGAAGCGATGGAGGGCTTTGCACTGCGGCGTTTGGGTCGCTGCCTGCTCGGCAAGGGGCTGCTTGTGGGGTCTCTTTCTTTCTTGCTTGCTTTCTTTCTTGCTTTCTTGCTTGCTTTCTTTCTTTTCGCAGGGCTTCCCCGGTCTCTTGCGGCAGTGTTTATCCTCCTGGGTTTTGTTCGGTTTTAATCAAACTGCTGCGTGGAACAATAATGTAGGGCTAGCAGTCAGCCCTCCTGTTTAAANTGCCGGGCAGGAAGATGGCGAACGTGCAGCTGCAGTTCCAGGCCAGCGCGGGCGAGGCGGACCCGCAGAGCCGCCCGCTGCTGGTGCTGGGGCAGCTGCACAACCTGCACCGCCTGCCCTGGGCGCAGCTGCGGGGGAAGCTCCAGCCGCGGGTCACCGAGGAGGTGAGGCCGCGTCNCTTTCTTGCTTGCTTTCTTTCTTTTCGCAGGGCTTCCCCGGTCTCTTGCGGCACTGTTTATCCTCCTGGGTTTTGTTCGGTTTTAATCAAACTGCTGCGTGGAACAATAATGTAGGGCTAGCAGTCAGCCCTCCTGTTTAAACCTAGGAGGATGCCTCGACTTAAAAAGGGCTCTGAAGCAGCCTGTGCACTGCATGGTTTGGTTTTAAATCGTAGCTCGCTTAGCTTAAGAAGGGATGCTTGTAATGGGAAGCACGTTTGTATTTTCTGGTTAAATAAACAGGTCTGGCAGATTTCCTTGTCTCTTTTCGCTCCAGAGGTTGTTGCGCTCAAGAGTGGACGCCCGCTTTGTTTCCAGCACCTAAAATCCTGCCATCCAAAGAGTGCCAGCAGCGGGGAGGAGGTGGAAAGGAGAGTGTGGCAAGCAGGTGCCTTTAAACCCTTGTTTTCCCTCGCCAGGTATGGCAGTCGGCCCTGGGCACGCTGAACCCCAACCCCACGGACAGCTGCCCCCTGTACCTCAACTACGCCACGGTGGCCGCGCTGCCGTCCCGGGTGAGCCGCCACAACAGCCCCTCGGCCGCCCAGTTCATCACCCGCCTCGTCCGAAACTGCCTGCCCGGAGGCGTCAACAGGTGCATCCTTGTAAGTGGCTCTGGAAACCCCTCCCCGGTGAAAGGTCTGCTCGAGTGTTTTCTGGGCTTTTCCCGGATTTTGGCCGTCTCCAAGGAGACTGCCAGGGGATGAGTTTTGCTGATGTAATTGCACTGGTGTAAGTGGTTTTGCCGTGCACGTAAGCAAGACCTGAGTGTAATAGCGAGGGGAATTAAAGATGGATATGTATGGAACCTCTTCAACTAGGAATGCCCAAGCAAAGTGGCTCTTTCCAGACTGGGATTTACGATGTTGGCACGTGCTTTGTGAGATTGATGGTGGGGTGTGTGCAGGGTGCTATGTGTGTGTCACATAACCCATGAAAGGTGCCTTGTTTGTGTTCCTCAGTGATTTTGTAACTCTTGATGCAAACTAATGCTCCAGTGTGAGTCCTTTGCAGGACAAAATCTGGGTCATCTTCTGTATGAGCCTGATGAATTTATTTTTTTCTATGGCTTCTCCAAATTATATCAGATTTGTGGGTTGTTAGGGAAGACTCACACAGTTGGTGTCAGTAACAAAATTTAATTACACTCTTCATTTGGAAAACTTATTTGCAAGAGTAATAAGTCTGCTTAGTTCTTACCCTTGTTAATTTGAAAATGTTTAACTAAAACTGCTTTCCATTGGTAATTTCTCTAATGAACTTCAGAAGAAATAGTCTCCCTGTTAAAAAGCTTTTGGGTTCATATTAGCCACATTCTCATGTAATTTGTCTGTATTTCATTTGTTTTGAGCACATATTGTTGGTTCCCATGCTTTTTTTTGGTCTTGATCTGTGAGCTAACCTGTGCTAATTGCAGTAGTATAATTAAAGCAGTCCAGCTCCCTTATGAGGAGCTAATTCCCACACAGTCCAGCAGTGTAATTCATTTCCATGTGGGAATGAACCAGTTCAGTGTGGGTCTGTTCATCCGTGCAAAACATGACGGATGAGCACGCCTTGACTCAGAGATCGGTTATTTCCCACCCACTTCCTTTTTCTCCCTCTTCCCCACTGATACCCCAGGTAACAGATCCTTTCAAATGCAGTCTCCCACATCCCTGGGGTTGTCTGACGTGTTTCCCTGCTGGCTGGTGTTTCAGATGGTCTGCGAGAGGTCTGAAGTCTTCGCCTCTGCCTGTGCCTTGGCCAGGGCGTTCCCGCTGTTCACTCACCGCTCCAGCGCGTCGAGGCGCACGGAGAAGAAAACTGTCACAGTGGAGTTTTTCCTTGTAGGACAAAACAACGGACCAATAGAAGTGGCAACACTTAAAGTAAGATTTTTGGGGTTTTCTGTCGTTTTTTCCCCATTGTTCCCTGAAGTATTTTTTTCCCTTCAGTTTGTTGCATGCACAAACACATCTGTCTCAGGCTACGTACGGAATAGGTGCTGTATCTGGAGTAATAAATGATCCTAGGTCAAAGTTCCTTGGAACTGATCAGTTCACAGCACCTGTGAGGGCAAATACTGAACTATTACTCAGAGTAATATTGAAATACTACTGCAGCAAAGGCTGAAGATGATACTTAGAATTTAGGTGTCAGAGATGGAAGACATCAAACAAACAGCTCAAAGAAATATGTATATCATAGATGCAAAAAGTGTATTTTTAGTTTTTAACATTGCATTGCCTTCACTGTGTGGGCTTCTTACTTTCCTCTGCCCAGGCAAAATCTGTATGTCATTGTGCAAGTGACTATCACAGTGAAGTCACTAAAAGTTGCTTATAAGGGATTATCTTTGGCCTCTGCTGTTTCTCTCTGATATACCTCTTTGGCTGAGTTTTTCTGGCAGAAACTGTAGCCAGAAAGAAGACCCTAAAATTAAACAGCTTAGAGATGAGCTCTATGTAACAGTTAATTACATCTAAATCATCTTTCAATGGCAGATAATAAAAGACTGTTTCCCTTACACCTGACTACTATAGAGATCCATAAACTTAAAGGCTATTCCAGGGTTTGCAGTTAAGCTATTAGGGAGCTCCCTGTTCAGTGCTCCAGGTTCTGTGCTTCGTTACAGAGTGATGCTGGTCAGTCAGTAAGGTTATACAAATCCCTTGAAAGTTTAGGCAATGGATTTGACAAAGGATATGGTGTTGCTGCATCTGAAATTCTCAGAATTGCAGCTTTAGGGTACACTTTTTTTAAATATCTTTCCCTCTGTTCTTGGTTCTTACTCTGTAAACTGATGTGACCCCAGCAAATGGTAGCAGACCAGTTTTCAGGGAGGTGGCCAAGACAGACGTGCTATGAGTGCAGCTCTTGATCACTCAGTTTTTCCATACCCCAAATCAGAAAAAGCATGACTGGTTTCAAAAATAGTTCCTTCAGATAGGTAGATTCCAAATCACCTGGATTATTTTTAACTTAAAAACAAAGCTGCTGTTATTTCTACCTCCTGTTTTCCCCCTTGATATCAATGGCAAAACTATTACAGGCTTCCTCCAAACTGAGTTTGCACTGCTTAGATTCAACCAGCACCAGGCAGCCAATGTAGAACATGGAAGAGGCATGTGGTAGGATGTTTTTGTTTAAACCTCTCCCTTGGCACTGGTATTTTACACCAACTGCATTGTCCAGGTTATTTTATGGTGAGGACTAGCAGGGATTTTCATAGTTTTACAAGGCACTTACTAAAGGCTGCCATTATTCAGGTACTCTGGAGTACCCTGGAAACACAAACACAGGCACAGCTTATTTCTAAGTCCTGCTGTTCCCCTGGGGCTTGGCCTTTGGGTTAGTGCACCTTCATTTGCCTGCATAGCCCTAAGGAGGAGTCACTCCAGACCAAGCTTGGCTCCTGGAGAGGTCCTTATCCCTTTAGGGGAAAGTGAAGCAATCAAAATTGTAGGGAATGGGGCACCATTCCAAAGCAAGCCAAGATTTATTGGTGTGTTGGGATACAAAATGTGTGGAGTCCTTAGGTTGGTCTGGCCAAGCCAAATTTCAGGTGCCTCAGCACAAGTGACTGTTGAGCACATCAGATTGCTCTGAAACCATCCTGACTTGCCCATCTGCTGTGTGTGGTCTCCAGGACAGTGTGGCTACTGCGAAGTTTGCAGAGTTTGCTCCTAGTCTTACAGTTTCCACTTGTTGATTCATGGGAATTAAAAGTTGAATCTTGGTGTTTGGTTCCCTCATTGTCCCTTTTTTTGCCAGAGGGAGCCACTATTGACCATTTTGATTCTGTTGACCATTTTGATTCTGTTGACCACTTTGATTCTGTCCACTCTTGCCTAGGCCCAGTGAGGGTCAGTCCATTTTGCCACAGAAATGAGGAAACAGATGCAGGAACGTTTTACACAAATATGAAATACTGCACATTCCCCGTGGGCCTGCCATATAGAATGTTTTACTTCAGTAATCTTTATTGCCCTCAGCCACTGTGCCTGACATGTACAAACTCTGCATTTCCCATGTTGTAGATTACAAAATCTCTGCAGCTTTCCAACCTGAGCAGCCCATAAGCTCATTGTGACTTCCTGAATTAGCTTCCTCTTATCTCTCTTTCCTCCGCCTCACATTGCCTTCCTGGTCTCCCTTTGATAATGGAGAAGGCTACTAATTTTGTAGTATCAGCCCACTGGGGGAAGGAATTACAGTTGCTCAGAAATTGGAGCACATGGAAAAGTTTGACACCTACAAAAAATAATGGTTAACTTGGCTGACATTATTTAATCCTGTGCAGTGCCTGTGGTGGCTGCAGTTAAGCATTAATGTGCTCCTGAGGAACCACACATCTGGTGTTGGCTGCAAAGCTGTGCCAAAACCCAGCCAAGCCAAGGCCCATTCTCAGTTGTCCTCACTTGTTTTTGTAGTGCCTGGCAAGTGCTACAGAAGGAGTCAGGCTGGCTGCTCGGATCGTGGACACCCCGTGCAATGAGATGAACACAGATAACTTCCTGGAGGTAGGTAATGCACCTGATGAGTAAGAGTTACTAATTGTAAGTCTAGGCTGCAGTAATCAAAACCTACTGTTGCTGTCTCTTAGCAAACCCTGTATGTCAGCAGTGGGAAGCACATCAAACCAAGGATGCTGAGGCTGTTTCTTTGACCTTTTACATTTCGTAGAACTTTGCAAAGTTGGAAGGAGGCAGAGTGAACAGTTTGGACTAAGGGCTGGGAGGCAGAAGACATGAGTTCTTGCTTTGGTTATACACTGGCTTCTCATCTTAAGCCTGAAGGTCATAAGAGTTTCTGAAATTATGTGACAGTTGACATATTTCCAAGTGAGCTTTATCATAAAGATCTGGAAAGTTGTTGAGAGTGAAATTACTCCTGTTTTATTGCATCATGATCCAGCAGAGTGAACAGTTGGCCTTTACCTCTGAAGATTTCTTTTACTGGCAGAGCTTAAAGGTCAAATTTATATTTCATGCCATAGTAAGTCAAGGATGTCTTGGTGAATTAGGCCATTGGAAAACCTGCACCACTCCCAAAATTGTGAATGTTTGTACGTGTATGCATGCAAAAATCACACAAGCCCCTTAATTGGGTACCCATACATGTGGAAAGGCAGAAATGTGTCCCAATGACTGACTGACAATGTCCTTTTTGTTTCAATGATTAAGGAAATCAAAAAAGTTGGCAAGGATCTTGGGATTACTCCTACCATTATCCGAGATGAGGAGCTGAAAGAGAGAGGCTTTGGAGGTATATGTTGTTGAATATTCCACTTTTTTCCTAGCAGTTAATTGAAATGTTTTCCCATCTCCATTGTAATGTTTTATTTGCATGTTTTTGAAACAGTTTTATTGCCCATAGTATTCCAGGACGTTTTACAGAAAACAGCCACAGGTGCTCTCCACAGTCTTTCTTCCCCACAAATGGTTTAATTCTCTGTTTTCCAGGTATCTATGGAGTTGGCAAGGCAGCTCTGCATCCTCCAGCCCTGGCAGTTCTCAGTCACACTCCAGATGGTGCAACACAGACCATTGCTTGGGTGGGCAAAGGTATTGTGTATGACACTGGAGGACTCAGCATTAAGGGAAAGGTACAGAAACACTTGTTCTTCTGCTGCCTTTACTTTCAGGGTTGTTTTCTGATGAAAATATTTCAGTTAATGTATGTAGGAAACCAAAGTACAGTTATTTTGAGTACACACTTGATCTACTGTCATCCATATGGACACAAACTATCAGGGATGAAGACCAAATGGGATCAAAGAACGTTTTACAGAGCAATTAAATAGCAACCTGATATTTTGCCCTTTAAATGTTGCCCACTCCTAGGAGAAAGCTAGAAACAAAGATGTTTCGTTTCTGATTTCAGAGATTAAACCAAAACCCGTTGGAGTTGGCCTCAGTGTGAAACTTGTAAACAACCTTTTTACTTTTACTTTTCTAACAAATTAGCAGCAGAGGTTTAGCAATTTTTCAGTTATAAAGCCAGATCCACCAATAAGCAGATGCACATGTTCCTTGTTTATGTGACTGCTGAGCACTGTCAAAACCAGAGTCACAGAAGCATCAGAAACACTAGTTCCAACAGGGATTGCTGTGAAATTCTCTTTTAAAGAAATAAAATAAATTCTATGCTTCTGTTTAAACAGACTACTATGCCTGGAATGAAACGAGACTGTGGTGGAGCAGCTGCTATTTTGGGTGCCTTCAAAGCCACTGTAAAGCAAGTAAGTAAAACGTGTTAATTGATCTCATGTATCCCGGCATTGCCAAGGAGCAGTCTGGCTTTTGGATATATTCCCAGATATGGAGGCCGGGCTAATCCTGAAGCTCTGACCTGACACTGCTGTCAGTGAGTTGGAGCCACTCTGCTCTCTCTGCTATTTCAGGAAAATATTTCTCATCTTTACTGGGATCTTGAGAATTGCGAGAAATTCCTTGAGTGCCGATTTACTTTTTTTTTAAGAGTCTTTCTTGAATTTCAGCCTTGGTTCTGTGGACTGAGTGGTTTCTGGTTCCTTGAATCAGGTCTTTACTTGAGTTACCCAGTGCTGATTTTGTTTAAGCTGTAGGATTTGGGGCAGCTGTCGTCACCTTAGGAAAGAAGGGGGTGAGCCACTCTGGGATACGAAGTCTTTCTGTGTTCCAAGTCCTGTGCCAGGTCTAATATTAACCTGCTGGGGAAATGGCAGTTCTAGTCTCACCAGGAGCTGCTTGTTGGTTTGCTTCTGTGGTCAGAAAGTAGTGGGGGAGCTGAGAAGAAGCCAGGCATTGAAATACGAAGAATTAAAAAATACATATTGCACTTTAACAATATGAGCTGGGGAAAAGTGGCTGCTGCCAATAAAAGTCTGCCCTCTCCACAAATCCAATGGCTGAGTCTTGCTGACAGAGCAGCTCTTGCCTCCAAGGAGTATCCAAAGTTCAAAGAATATTTACTGCTGCAGATTAATGCATAGATCTGATGGAAGCTTTGTCCAGGGGCTGATCAGTGCCAAATTCCCATTTCCCAATAGTTTAGCTCTGTGCCTTGGCCCTGGCAACACGTTTGATGTGGAAAGATTGTAAACTTCACAGTTTTCTGCAGAGAATTAAAACTGAAAAGAGATTAGTGAGCTGCATCTTCAGAATGACTACCTTGCCATAACTAAGTCCTTCAGAAAGTTAGATCACAGCTTTGCAAGGGACAAGAGCTGGAACTTACACAGGGCTTTGGGAGATCTGGGAAAGCCAGGGATGTCCTTTCAGTGATTCAGTCCTTGTTTCCAGAGCAGTTCTCTGTGTGATTACCTGCACTGAGAGGAGTCCATTCACAATCACAGCAGATGTGAATGCAAGTGGCCTGTCATTTCATATACAACTATTGGAACAATGAATAAACTGGCAGTGATATTTTGGGCAAACTGACCCAGGAGAAATCTGTGCCTTTACATGGAAAAACAAAAGAATGAGCTCACTGCTTAATTTTACAACCTCGTGTAAGACCTGTTAATGCCATCCCTGCAGAAAATGTGTTCAGTAGGCAGTGGGAAGAATCTGTCCTTGTTACTGTTTCAGGACTGTTATTTAAAATGCTTTCAAGACTAAAAGAGAGCTGGAAGATGTTTAAATGAGCCATGCTGTATCACAGAGACTGAAGTGGGACATGGGTGTTGGATAGAAAGCTCAGTGGGAAGAGGGGCAGAGGTTATTATCCAGCTTCAGAAGATACCTGCCTGCATGCTGTTCAACAGTTTCACAATGGGATTCTAAAAGGCTTTGGGTAGCAAAATTAAGCAAGTGATTTTTCCTAGAAAGATGCATTTCATCTATTGTGAGCTTTCCAGCACAAAGGAGAAGAGAAAAACACTCACAAATTTTTGAATTCTCTCTTGATCCTGCATGTTAACATGGTGAATCCTGCTTTTGGAGAGCTACAGGCAGAATGAGATTCAGGAAAAGGAACTGATACTGGCAGCAGATTTTCATTTTTTCACAGTAGATTAACCACATGTCTTCCTGGAGGATCAAGATCCAGTGCAGTGCAGTGAGATGCTGTGAATAGTGTGGGGGTTTGTAGCACAGACTGTTTTAGAAGAGCAAAGGGGCATAGATGGAAGGTTGTCTCCCCAGCAATGCTGGTTGCCCACTTAACTGGACTAGAACCTGCAAAGTTACTTTCTGGCTTCCAGATGCTACTTGTTATTTTGAAAGGTTTTGATTGATGCATTTGGCCTTTAGACTTCAGAACATGAGCTGATTCAGCAAGCCCAGATTTCTTCAGGCGCAGACTTTTCTCAGGAGATTAAAAGTGGCCCTGGTTTCCCTCAGGATTTGGTGGTGTTAAGGTTAACTGTCCCAGCTGGGGAGAAACTGTGTGTTTATTCATTAAATGCTGTTGTCTCCTTGTCTGTTCCAATGATCCCTCCATGCATGACAAGTGCTGTATAAATAACAAAATCACATACATTTTAAGATATCATCCGTAATTGATTTTAAACCAAAGTAAAATAGTATGAGATGTACCAAAAGAAGGAAGACTAAGGGGAAAAAAAACAGGTTGAAGGGTGCTGTGTGCCTCCCAGCATGAATGATACATTAAAAACCCAACAAACACCACCTGCCTCTCCAAAAATCCCACGAGATTTCCTAAGGAATTAGTGGCATTGCTATCAAGAGGTTCTAATCCCTCACTGATTTCAGTCCCAATAAATTAGCTTGATGTGACTCAAAAGCCATTTATGTCTCCTGTGGTTGTTACAGGGTTTTAAGGACAATCTTCATGCTGTTTTTTGTCTGGCCGAGAATGCAGTCGGACCACGTGCAACACGACCTGATGACATTCATGTTCTTTACTCTGGAAAGTAAGATTGTATCTATCCTTTTCCCAGAAACTGAGAGCAAACATGATTTTTGGTTTTATTTATCTGAGAGCCGTGCACATTGTGAACCTGTCCCTCATCAGCTTCCCTAAATACTGATGTTAGTATTTCAGACAGCCATAGCAGTGACTTTTAAGTGTGCTTAGAGATTTCTGTTGGGTGTGTAAATATACATCAATATACTTATGAGCTGAAGTTTCCTTAAGGTACCAAAATTTAGGTTGTTTTTGGTAGTACAGCCAGTTTTCTGTATTCCCCTGTACTGTGTGTTCTCAGTCACAGAGGCAGGCTACCATTGGATCAGAATCTCTTCTTTTAAGCAGAGGATGTGACCTCTTTGGCAGCAATTCGTAGAATTCCAGCCTAACATACAGAACATCACGCAGGCCCAACAAGTAGACCTTGCCCTGAGGACAGTACTGTCATATCCCTTTTCCATGTCTGCCCTGTGTGGATACTTGGAGGTGGGGAATAAGAAGCTGTACAGACTGGCAGAGTCAAATAAGAAAGCACATGAGGTTTGAGGCTGCTCTCCTCCAGTGTGCTAGTCTTAACTCCTAGCCTGAAGCACTCTTGTCCTAAATGCCCTCTCTTGCTCCCAGAACTGTGGAAATCAATAACACTGATGCAGAAGGCAGACTGATCCTGGCTGATGGAGTAGCTTATGCATGCAAGGATCTTGGAGCTGATATCATCCTGGATATGGCCACTCTTACTGGAGCTCAGGTACTGACCCGGACTGGCTGGTGGGCAAGGGGTGAATCCTCCTGCTCTCTGGGCCTTGTGAACTGCTTTGCCTTTGTCCTGCAAGTCTTTGGGAAAGGAGCCACCCTGAACCATTGTGCTTGATGGAGGCTTCCTAAACCTGGGCAAGGAAAGTTGCTGACAGCAGCCCCAGTACATTAATCCTCTGTGCACTGTGCCATGAGTGTGTTACATTTATAACTGTGTTACTCAACCACTTTGGGTTTTTTTGTTCTTTATGCAACTGTTTTGCTTTTGCATACTTAAAAATGTTACTCTTCTGATGACATAAGCAGCTGATGTAAGCAGTCCAGTACTCAATATTTGCAATTCGGTGGCTTTATAATTTGCAGAACTAATTTGATGACAGTGATCAAGAATTTTCTCGTCCATGAAATGGCTTCCATTGTAAGTCATACACAGAACAGTACAAGGGTACAAATTTAATGCCATTAGTTTTTGACATCTGTTCTGCTTTATAGAAGCTTTTATTGGTGAGCAGTGATTCTTGTGGTTTAATTTTCTAGAGAATGAACTAGTGTTCATTTCAGGAGAAATGGTGGCAAATTCTAGAAGCATGAATGTTGCATATATTGGTGTAAACATCAGTCCTTTGAATGGAATCCTTTCCCATCATTGTCCTGCTGGCATACTGGTGTGTTAGTGGCTTCTGGGTTTTATGTGTCTGGAGGGAAGCAACCTTTCCAACGAATGAGGGTGTTATGTTCAAACTGTGTGATTGACACACGTTGCTGGGATATCCGTTGTGTGAATGTTAAGATTTTTTATTTGTAATTCTTTTCTGATTTAATTTTGTCTCTAAGGGTGAATAATTGCAAAGTGATAGAGTTTGCTTACTCAGTAACTATAAATAAATGTTTGTGAGACAGTGGTTTGAATAGGACAGACAGATGACTATTTCACCACAGAATGGATTTTCAGAAAATTTAAAAGATTCAGCAGTAACTACAGTGTCTCTGTAGCACTAATTTATTGTGGAATAGTTCTGAGCTGTTTTTTCTTGATGGTTTTGTAGATGGAAAGCAGCTCTTGATGCTGAGAGAGAATATGCAGAATTATCCTGCCCAGCACAGTTAGGGTGACTTCTTCCTGATTTTGTCTTTTGTGTCACTAGGGAATTGCTACAGGGAAGTACCATGCTGCTGTCCTTACCAATAATGAAGAGTGGGAAAAGGCTTGTGTTAAAGCTGGCAGGAACTGTGGAGACTTGGTCCATCCTCTGGTGTATTGCCCTGAGCTCCACTTCAGTGAATTTACCTCTGCTGTAGCTGATATGAAGAACTCTGTGGCAGTAAGATATATTTTTTCTTTTAAATTTTTTATTACATAAAAATGTGTGTTTCCTAGGCAATGTGCTGGCCTGCTGATAGCTGGTTGAAAGCTCGTCTTGGGGGCTGTAATCTTTTATAAGTGGGCCATATTCTGGGCTTCAGAGTCTTTCACCTGGGGCTTTGCAGGCTGTGTGTCACTGCTGTGAAGGTATCGTTGTGCTGCTTGCCTGTTAAACATGGCCCTAAATGAATCCATTCCTGGATGGAGACTGTTAAGAAGTCAAGATGTGTGTTCCTCAGATCATACATAACCAGTGGGAATGCAGAAACCAGGAAATCAAGGACAGAGACCTCAGGAATTGCTGCAGCTGCTTTTGCTGCATTTGAGAGTTACAAAGTGCAGATAAGTTCCAAAAACACTGCAGAAAGGAGTGTGGGCAGACCAGGATTTGAGCAGGGCCACACTGCTACCAGGGACTGAGGAAAGGATTTACAGCAGAGGTTGTTTGTAAAAGGCTGTGTTTTGGGGACATTCCTTCAGCTTTGAACAAGATTTGCTCAACTGTCTTCTGTAGCAGAATAAACCATTGACTTTTTCTATTCCTGCAAGACCAACTGTGTGTTTGTTGTTTCCACAGGACAGAGACAATACTCCCAGCTCCTGTGCTGGGCTCTTCATTGCTTCCCACATTGGCTTCGACTGGCCTGGCGTGTGGGTCCATATAGACATCGCTGCGCCCGTGCACGCAGTGAGTATGTCCATATGGTGGCTGAAGGCAGCTGCAGGTGCTCTGAGTTGTGTCCATCCAGCTCAGAGGGACAGAAGCAGCTGGAGGAGAAAAGCTAGCTTGTCATCTCTGTTCTGAATTTCTTTGGTTTGGTAGTTTCATCTGTTCGTATTTTTCATTCTGGTTTTAAAATATTCCAGCAGACACTTTAATCAGCAACATCTTTATCATTGTAGACTTTGACAACTTGCCTGCTTTCTGTGCATGGCAGTAATCCCAGCCTTTCATTTTCACCCATGTTATTTTAAGATGATTGACCAGAGTTGATCATCCTGCCTACTGACCTTCAGCAGAGAAAATATGTTCCCTCCTGGGGGTTTCCTCTCCTCCTTTTGATGGAACTTGTGTATATTCTTTTTTTTTCCTAAAAACCAAGCCAATTTGCTTCCCTTGCCTCATTCTTTTTTAAACGCAGTTTATTCAGCTCATACTCCAAATACATGCTCAGGCTGTGTGGAAGATTCCCTGCCCTGAACAATGCTGGTGTAAATCCAGGCTTGAGTCAGTGTGAGCTCTGTTCCCATGTGAATCAGGCTATGTGTTGGGTTAATCCAGTCAGGACAGATTCCAGTAGCAGTGAGGATACAGCAGCAGGGGACCCTGAGTATTGGCTGTGGCTGCTCCGCTGTCATTCCTCTCGTTGAGAGGGTGGGGGAATTCAGACTCAATTCAAATCACACGATCTGAAGTGTGAATTGTGGTTCTGGTTCTGTTCCAGGGTGAGCGAGCTACTGGCTATGGCGTGGCTTTGTTGCTGTCCCTGTTTGGAGGGGCATCTGAAGACCCTTTGCTAAACTTGGTGTCTCCTCTGGGGTGCAATGGAGACTCTCCCCCTGAAGACATGGAGAGGGATTCCAAGAGACGGCGCCTGGTTTAACGCGCCCCAGCCCCGAGTGGCGGGGGTGTGGGTTACCTCACTTTGCACTGATTGTTCTCAAGCAATGAAAATGTCACACATCAGAAATTGCCATTTTTTTTTGTTTTTTTACTATCATGATAAGATTTATTACTTGTTTCTGATAAGAACAAGCCTGATGTCTTGGGGTTTTTTTTTAAATTATTGGTGCACGCAGTTGCTGAACAATATCAGTGGTGCAGACTCCAGGCTCAACTAACTGTATCAGGAAGAGGGCGTGTCCTCCTCTGAGCTCCTCACAAAACCCAACTAAGTGCATTAATGCATGGGAAGCTCTCTAGTCTGAAGAAGCAACTGCAGCTATTGCTTACAAAGCCTTCTGAATTACTTATCTGAGGTTTTATCAGACATTTCTGCAGGCCCCTCTACATCTCAGAACACAGGACAAGGCAGAAAACCTCTGTAGGCTCGGCTTATTCAGAGACAATTTAGCTTAGCAGCAAAGGAGATGTAATGAGAAAAGGCCTATAGTTTTAATAAGGTGCTGTTTCCGCATGTTTAATGTTTTTCTGACCAGTGAAATCAGCAAGAGGGGTTCAGAACATATCTCTGTGTAATTGTTTCACATACAAATTACAGAATGTATTCATGTTAAATGAGGAATAAATAGAGGGACTGTGATTGAGTAAAATTGGTTTACAAAGCAGTGGCTTCTTGCCACTTAGTAAATTTATTATTATTAAAGAAGCTTACATATCCCATGTGGCGTTTTGTGGTGTTATTTACATTTCTGAGAACACTGAGTGCTCCAAGGGTTTGTGCACGCCATCCTTGCTCTGCTCACATTCCTTTTCCCAGCACTCACACATCCCAAAGCAGGCCTAGGAGAGGAGCAGCCTCCACGGGGTGGTTTGGGGTGGTTCTGGAGAACTGGCTGATTCACTCCATTTGTTTGATTCAGCAGCAGTCAGGGTGCACCGTGTGAGCTTCTGTGCAAACCAGTCACGAGGAGCTTACAGGCACTGGTTTGGCTGGGACACCCACGGGAAGTGACTTGTCCCGGTTTGTGTCACATCAGGAGTGACCAAGTCCCTGTCCTGGGGTTCCAGCGTCAGCCTTTGGAAACATACCTTGGCCCCACCAGAGTATTGGTGGTGAAAAATCCCCCCCCCCCTCCCTCAGCACACACTTGGCTGCTTTGCAGATAAAGTCAGGCTGGGCTGGGCTGGATTGCACCCTTCCCTGCGTCGGGGGGATCTCTGGAGAACTGGTTTTAGCTGGAGTTCCAAAGTGGGATACACATCTGGATGAGCCTTTCTGATTAAAGGCTTCATGGAAAGCTTAATGCAGAAGAGAGAAGGAACATGTTTCATTCTGATTTTGTGGCCCTATTTGGTTCTTAGAATATAACTTTAAAAACAAAATGAAACAAACCCACCAGGGTTTCATTACTTCCTGTGTTTGTTTCTGCCTTGTTGTTCTGGTCCCTTGGTACACTTGAGCACAGTTTTAAGAGATCTGTATCTAAATGAGTTCTGCCTTTGGTCATTCTAGACACTTGGGGTAAAGCACTATCTGGTACCAAAAACTGCTGTGGGAAATGTGTTGGTGAGGTTATTTTCATTACAGACTCAGTCTGAGCACGGAAACAAATGGCAGCTCTAAAATCAAGTCTTAATCTCCATCTTGTAGGAACACTCTTCAAATTAATCAATTCTAATTTTGAAAAGTAGTGTTTTGCCAGATTTTTACATGAAAAGTAGCCTGTGCCTTTGTGGCGTGAGGCTGAATTCTCATGTTACTCACGGAATGATAACGGAGAAGTTCAATTTAGATGACTGATTATCATATTCTTCAATTTTACTGTGTCTCAAGGCATATAATTCTACTGGATTTAATTTGGAAGGCACTTAATAGAAGCCATTTTTAAAAATAAATACCTCATAATGAGGAAATCTATTATGAAACACCTGAAAAGCAAATGAGATAAATTTTTGAGAAATTAAAAACTGAAAACCACCTTGTTTGCTTAAGCAGAGTAAAATAAATCAACAGCAATGAGTAAAAATCCTTTCTCTGTTTCAGAGATACAAAATAAAAATCGAATCTCTCAATTTTTTTCAAATCTGTAATAAAATCTCCTGCTATTCCTGATGTACATTTTTATTTCCTTCTGTTTTGATAGAAGGTCTCTTCTCTAGAAGGGCAGAAACTTTGGACAAGTGATTTGTGACTAATTACTAAATAAATTACTCTCTCTTCTGTGTTCCACAGGACTTGCACTGGGATCATTCCAATTAAGTTCACGGTGTTTCTTGACCCCTAACAAGTAGAATTTTGGTTCCTTCAAGACCCACTTCCTCCACATGGATTCACTTACCTGCTTCCAGGTACTGGGCAATTTTGCCCTGAAGCATCTCAGTGTGAGACCTGGAAGCAATTTACAAAAGGGGAGATCCCAAAACTGCCTTAGAAGCAGCAGATAGGTAGAAATTAATATGTGGGATAGTTACCAAAATCAGAAATAAGCCCCTGTCAAGTAGCAGAGCTGGAATTTGGTCTCTGTAGCTGCTGCCCTCTGGTAATCCCTGCATGGCCAAGGTGAACAGGTATCTTGTTCCACCATCACTAACACCAGCAGCTCCACAGGCCCTCCGTGTGAGAGCAGCAGTTATTTACAGGAAGCTGTTCCAGACACCAGAAACTGACCTCTGGATTTATGTGACTGCACTTGAAGTGTGTTCTGGCACCACTTAAGCAGCTTTAAACAGAAACACTCCTGCTCTGGGCAGGGTGCACCTGCAGATGTTTGTGAACCCTGGGTCCTCCATGCTGTGACCAACCTTTCAGAGACACAGAGCAGAACAGGGCTCAGGTCACCTCACTGTCACAGGGAAGAATTGAACCTGGGGGCTCCCAGACTCCAGGTCCTCCCACTCCTCAGGTGCCTTCTGAGCACCCACAGGAGGTGGAGCAGGGTCACAGAGCACCTGATACCAGGCTCCAGGAGCAGCACAGCCAGGGGGTGCTTCTCTAGGTTGTTCTGTAGGTCTTGGAGCTTAAATTACTGCAGCTGTGGGCCCAGCACTTTTAAGAGGAGGCTGGTGATTAATCACTCCTGCAGATTTCCTTCTCATTTCCTCCTTGGAGCTGCTGTTACCCAAGGATGGTCCAGTGGAAGCTGACACAGGCAGCAGGTAAGTGAAATGAACAGCTCCCTCTGCCATGGCCAGCAGGTTCTAGGGCTGGTGGTCCAAAACACATCAACCCTGCTCTTTGTCTTGGTGACAACAATGTCCTATGGGCAGGAGTTTGCTGTGAGCTGCGTGGCACACTTGGGAGGGGAGGGCAGGGGTTTGCTTGTTGAAGTGAAGAGCTGGAAACATCACTGCAGGAAAGACCTTTTCTGACATTGTGGTTTAGTCCAGACCCGTTTGGGTTCCTCTGGGTGTGTTGGGCTTTACCTGTAGGCTCTGGTTTGAATCCTGCTGAGCAGCTGAGCCATGTTGGGTGTGTAGGGATCACAGACGCCTCCTGCTTTGTGTGGGAACAGCATGAGAGCAGGAGGCAGGAAATCCCACCCTGTTTGTCATGTGAACAATTTGGACAAAGTAGTTTCTTGAAAAATAGTCTTTTGGACATCAAGACAAGCACCAAGACTGTTCTAGGTGAGTCAGGACATCTTTTTATGTTCTCATACCTATGCACAGAGCTCCTATTCATCCTGTTTGTTCCAGCAGGCCTAGAGACCTTCTGGAAAAGCATCCATACAGGAAAAAGGTCTTCTGTCCTACACTGAACTGACCCAGAGGGTGCACAAAGTCACACTGGACAATGAAAGTGGTTTTCCTCCATTTGCATGTGTAAGGGATGCAGTTGGTACATCTCAGTCCTTAGTCCCCGCTGTGGTTTGTGTCTTGGAACTTCTGTTGCCTTGAGACGTGATGATTTCTGGGCTCTGGACAAACAAGTCATAGTGTTCCAATTTTTATTTTTCCCTTTCATGTTTTCTTTCAAACACTTCTCCTGCACAAAACCCACAGACAGAGTTCCAGGCAGTGTCCACCCATATGAAACCAGACATTTTTTCCATAATCTTTTTATAGATTTGATAATATTTAACTCGGCATGTATTAAAAATGTATGGAGTACATAAAATTCATTATAAATGTCACCAAACAGGCCAATGGCTTTTTAATATCACTGCCACAAGACTGCATTTTAACCTATTTCCTGTCTGGATCCACTCCAGGGGCAATTCCAGGAGGGGAATATATTTAGTCTATATTTACTTAGTCTGTTTAACTTTCAGTTAGTGTCTTTGGCTGATCCCGTGGCCGTGCTATTTTGGGATGATTTATACAATATTTACATTAAATTCTGTTAATATTTCCTTGCCTCTTGAAGTCGGATTACTCTATTTACATCTCAAAGGCCCAAGCTGGAGGAATAAGCAGCTGTTCCAGGCACCAGAGAGAATTTAGTGTAGGGGAGGCTGCCAGAAAGGAGACCATGTGTCTGAAATAGTCATGGAGGAGCTATTTAGAGTTGGACTGGTCCTCCATGAAGGAAGGGGGAATCATGGAATGGTTTGGGTTGGAAAGGACCTCAGAGACCATTTCATTCCAAACCCCCTGCCATGGGCAGGGACACCTTCCATCAAACCAGGTTGCTCCAAGCCCCGTCCAACCTGGCCTTAGGCACTTCCAGGGATGGGGCAGCCACAGCTTCTCTGCCCAATCTGTGCCAGGGCCCCACCACCCTCACAGGGAAGGATTCCTTCCCAAAAGCTAATCTAAATCTGTCCTTTTTCAACTTAAAGCCATTTCCCCTTTTCCTCCAGGCCCCTGTCCCAAGTCCAACTCTTGGAGCCCCTTTAGGTACTGGAAGGGGCTCCAAGGTCTCCCTGGAGCTTTCCTTTCTCCAGGCTGAAGAACCCCAGTTCCCTCAGCCTGTCTTCACTGGAGAGGAACATCTTTTTGGCCTCCTCTGGACTTGCCCCAACTGGTCCATGTCTATAATCAGAGGAAATTCCCATCGTGTCTCCAGTGACAGAGCAAAGCTGAAGGGAATAAAGTGTGTCTCTTACTCAGGCCTCTGTGTGGTGTGGCAGGAGAAGCAGCACAATGGTCCTTGGGTGTGTGACTGAGCCTTTGACAAAGCTCAGACACACCTTCAAATCCGTGTTTGGATGCTGAGATCGTATTCCTTAAAGGAAAAAAAAAAAAAAAAAAGTCAATTTTGGTTTCATAACAAAAAACTAAGACAAAATGCATGCAGCATCACTAGTTTAACTGCAAACATGCATCACAGGGGAAAAACTCCTCTCCACGGGAATGGAAGTTTACCTTCAGGACTGACCTGTGCAGTAAGAAAGCAGCAACTGGATGAGATCAAAGTGCACATAGCCAGCCACCCTCAACCCAGCAATATCTGGCAGAACAAATGGTTCTCCTGATTTGATGGCACAATGTAATTTAGTGGTCCAGGGAAAAATTCCAAACTATGATGATATTTGACAGCTACTGCTATCTAGAGGTGGGGGGAGAGAAACCAAATTAGCTGGAATTTTGGGCTATCATTATTCTCAGAGGAATCTGCAGACTTTTTAAAGTATAGGGGATGGTTCCAACAGACATTCTTAATGGTTTGAAACTCTGGAAGCAAATCCTGCTCTGAAAGCCAGTGAAACTTTAGGATGAATAAATATTTTTTTCTTTTTACTCAATTTAGTTCTCGTTTTCAAGTCAGTGAATTGTCTGCATTCCACGAAGAGAATGTTTGAAGTCTCTTGTCCTTGCTAATCCACTCAAACATTGGTCCTGAAGGACATTCATTGTACTTTAAAAAAGTCTTGTTTGCAAAGTTACTTCAATACTAAGAAAAACTTTACAGTAGTAAGAAAAACGTACCTGTGGATAAATAATTGCTGTCACCCAGAAGGATTTTGCTGGCCTTGGAAAAGATAAAAAGAAAAAAGAATAATGGGCAGAGCCAAAGTGAGAATTGAAGCAGAAATGCTGTGATTCAGAATGATCAGGAAATAAAAAGTCTTTCTGACTTGGACACCACAAAGCAAAGCACAAAGCAGATAGATGAAATCTCTCTGACTCCTCCAGTTCATTGTCATGAAATATCCTGAACCACAGAGGTGGGAGGGGGGAAAAAGGGTTCAAATGAATAATTTCTGTTTTCTAGGAAAGAGGGTGTGAGATTGTAAACCAACATTTTTAACCCAGATGAATAAGTAAATCAGACCAGGGGATGGGAGAATGGAACCTTTTAACAAGTGCAGGTGTGAGGTGACAAAAGTGTATTACCCAAGTGTTTCAGAGAAGCTTTTGCTGACTTGGTCACTGATAATCCCAGCCTGGGCTCCCAGGACTGATTTATGGGCACTAAAAGAGTGATAGGAGTTAAATCATCTAAATTGCACCTGCTCAGTAACCCCCTTGAGCCACCAGGGTGTGTTTACACTTACCCATCACACAGGGCACTGAACAGTTGCCAGATCACTTTGTCAGGGATTTCATTTTCTTTTTTAAAAGGAAATCAGTCCTTGAGTACAGTGTGACAGTGTACATCTGTCCTCAGCAGACTTACCAGTGGGCAAGCTCAATGCAAAATATCAAAAGGGATGAGGATGGTTCTTAAATTTATATTCTGTTGGATATTACTTTGACATGTAAAATAAAAAGGCTGTGAGAGCAACAGAGACTTTCATCTCTTTGGCCAGCAGGAATTTAGGTTATGTCTTTTAAAATTGCCCCCCTCCAAGGAACACATATAAGCTTGCAAGTCAGGAAATAATAGAGAGACAATTATTCATCTGAGTATTTATACTTCTCCTGATACTATTGTTTTTATTTTTGCAGAGCACAGCTTACTCTGGAGCTGGCCAGGAGTTGGAAGCTCTCCCTCCCAAGATCTAATATCCGTGGCAGGAAGCGGATTTGACAGGCACATGCAATACTACAGGCAAACACAAACACCACCTAAAGGGCTGGCTCTGCACCAGCTTTGTGTGTGACGTTGAAACATTTGCTGTTCTGCTCAAGGTTTCTGCAAGGAAACGTCTGTGAGATTCTGCTGCAGATAAGGAGAAATGTTTGGTCCATCCCTGTTCACCTGGAAGGGCACTGGGAAGGCTTCGCTGTAGGATCAAAATGTGCCCTGTGCTGGAGTAATGAAACAGTGAGGTGAGGCTTGGGGAGCTGTTTGCATCCCCCTGCTGGGGGTCCTCTCACCAGACAACCCCTGCTCCTGAAGGAGCATCCTGAGGGAGCTCCAAGGACAGCCAGGGGCACCATGGACTGTGGTCCCTCATCCTGCTCGTCCTCTGCCTTGTGGGTGCTCTCCCCTTGCAGAGCTGGAAGGGCAGTGCCCTCCATCCTCCTCTGCCACCCTTTGCCCACTTCTTCCTTGGGTCTTTTCTGCCTTCTCTGTTTTCCAAACCTAAAGACTGCCTGGAGCAAAGCTTTGCAGGGAGCAGGAGATGCCGGGAGAGGCACAGCCAGTGCTGGGAGGCTGTGACAGGGGCCGGCAAGCAGCAATATCCTGGCCAGGCTTCGGATTGCCCAAGAGCCACGAGCAGCACGTGGGAACCCGCAGAGTGTGGTGTGACCCGGTGGCAGCAGCGAGGTGTCTCTGCAGGGACACTGAGCCCAGGACACGGGCAGGCTTTGCAGGTCATGTGTGCTGTTGTTTAGAAAATCACCCAAACTTCAGAACAGTCTTAACAAACACTTAAGGAGAAAAAAAGACTCCTGGAGTAAGAGTGTTCTCAGAGATGACCTGTATGAATGCAGTGGTGTAACTGCACAGCCACGATTCTGCTGTTAGTGAGACCCGTGCTTGTCAGGGAGCACTGTTCTTATTTACAGACAGGAGCATGAAAAGCAATGTTCTGGTTTTCTGGGCAAGTGGGTGGCAGGCCTGAGGACTGGTGAGAACCCCTAACACCACAGCCCTCCCCCTGCTGTGCTGTGCAGCCCTGAGTGATGCCAGACACCCCCCTGTGCCCCGAGGGAAGAGGTGGCATCTGTCTGTCACTGCTGCTGTGTGGGCTTAGGGCACCAGAGAATTTGGTCTCTGAGTTTACTAAGGGTGTTTTAATGCCTTGGTAAACTGATGCACCCTTCCTTAGGATATTTCTGCTCTCCTTTTATTTCCCCACCTCCAATCCAAATTTGTAAAAACTGTAGGTGAGAATATTTGACACAGCTGAGTCAAATCATCCAAGTGCTCATGAGTAAAGCTCTCAAATCCAGTCCCTTCATGGGTGGTGGCAGCTGGCATTGAACACAGCTGACAAACTGAATGAGATGCCCCATCATCTCCACTGCCACTGACCCAGAATAACTGTGTCGTTCTTCAAAATCAGTGCAAAATGGTCTCAGAAGTAAAGAAATCCAAAATGTGATACTAAGTAAGAACTGAGAAAGGTAAAGCCACTCAAAACTCACAGTACTTAAAATGCTGTTTTATGTTTTATTCTGCTGGGAAGACAATCTGTGCGTACCACTTTCTGGGGCTGTTTTTAGGAGCAGGAGCCCAGTGAGAACTGGATGACCCCCAGCCTATTTCCAGCCTGGAATATATGCAGTGTCATTATTGGAAAGATCCTCCTCATACTTCTGCAGTAACAGCAATAACTAAAGCTTTTGGGCCAGCAGCAATTTCAAGGAATAACGTTCCTGGAGTTGTGCAATAAAGATCCTAGTGGGAGAGGGCCTAAAACAAAATGAATCAAGAGCAGTGCACTAAAATAGCTGAGAAAATATTATTTTGTTTCATAAATCTCCTCTCGATTGGCTGTCACAAATATCTAAATAGGATTTTTAAGAACCTTTCACACCCTGTTTATCCCATGTAGGTAATTGATTATTTAGCATGCTGACTGACCCAGTCACTTAAGTCATTTCTGGCCAACTGGCAAGTGTGTTACTGCTCTCTTTAAAAGAGAAAGCCAAACCAAATAGAAGGATGAAAATTAGTGCAACTGTGTTTAAAAAAAAACCCAAACAAACCAACAACCAGTGGGTGCAAATCCTGCTCATGCTGCAAGGTCCTTCTCCTGGTGAACACCACAGCCTGATATGCAGCAGAGCCTGGTGCTGCTTGGCCTTCCTATGCCATTGTCCCATCATCCTCCCAGTTATGAAGACAGGGCTCCCACCTGGAGCAGGGCCAAAGGGCCACTGCACGGAGCAGGTTTGTGCAGCAGCTCCTTCAGGCTGGCCCAGTGGGGTCAATTAAACTTAGGTTGACAAAACCTTCCTTTTTAATTTTCCCCCAACAAAATTCAATAGAGAGATGACAATTTAATCCCTCTGAAAAGCCGTGCTAAAGGACACTATTTGGTTTTCCTGCCTCCTTGGTGCTGGGCCACAGAGAAGCAGAAGAGCACGGCGTGTTCCGTGTGCCACCACGCTGCCGTCGAGGCTGAGAATTAGAAAAGGGGCAGCACAGGAATAACTCCAGTGTTAAACTAATGCTCCCTTAAGCAGAACGCCAAGGATTTCCAAAAGAAGATTATGTGGTTTGTCCCCTTCTGTAATGAGAAGAAAACAAATCTGTTGGGCGTGATGCTATCACTGCGCTGACTTGACACCTTTTTTATAATTATCCCTGCCTGTGGCTGCAAACGCCTCTCTAGCAGGGACTTATCTTGCCTTGAACGTTGTCACTTAGCAACTGAGGTCAAAAAGGCAGAGACTGGCAGTCCCAAAGAGCGGGTGCTGCTCCTGAATCCAGGTAATGTGCTGTCTTCCACCTTACACGACATCCTCTTGGCTTTCCCAAACCCACTTACTTGAAACATCAACCAGTGAGAGCTGAACAACTGGCAGAAACCAAGGTATGTTCTTGGCAGCAGAAAGTTCTGCTTCGAGAGCCAGGTGTGGTCCTTGTGGTACTCTGTGCTGCTCCCAGAATGGCTGGAAGGTCTCTCCTGTGAGCATGAACATGTCTCCCTCTGTGTCCCATGTGCTCTTATGTGATACCCAAAAGTGGGTTCTCATTCCAGCACCAAAGCACAGCGTGGCTGGTTGGCAAAAACACAGGTGGAACCTCCCAGACAAGCCAAGTACCTGTGTACACAAATCAATCTGGCTCGTGTTTGTACAACTGATATTTATTAGAACTGTCCTTAGACTATTTTGGTAACAGGTTCCAGCCTTAGTTTAGCAAAACTCAGTGATTAACTGTGTTGCTGAAGAGAAGGTCAGAGAACTACAGTAGGATAAACTTGTGTTGTTTCCTTATGGTTCCCATTCCATATCACTTTTTTGAGACATTCTTGTGTCTCTCAATCACATGTTGCTATAGCAACAGCCAGACTGGGAATGCACAGAGGAGCTGCAATTAAACCACATTTGCACCTTATTTTTATCACAGAACTCTCAGAGATAGACAAACACCACCTTTCCTGGTCTGGTAATTGAGGGAGAACCTTAGGAGCCATCTAAACAAGTCAGAAAGGCAGCATGCCTTGGAGAGGATGTCTGTCCCAATGGCCATAGCTTTTATGGGTGTAAATCAGGGAGTTCAGGTTGCAAAGGCTTCAGAGGCAGGACTTGCCTTGTGTCGGCATTGCACAGCACACTGGGAGGTCTGAGCATCAGCAGAAATGAGGGTGAAGTCTCATTGCTGCACTTTTCTTCAGCATCAGCAAATGGCTCTTTTCCCCAACAGTTAATTAAGTCAGCATAGGAAGAAGAAAGTTTCACTTGGCTGCAGAGCACAATCCCCCCTGAATTCCACGTCCTGCGTTGAAGTGTCTTCGACGAACCAAATGACAAGTGTTCCCAACACCACAGTGTTCTCCTGTGCAGACTCCAGGACTGGCCACTCACCGCTCCAGGCTCCCTTACAAAGCCAAATTCCTGGGCTATGATAAACTGGTAGGCCTGGAACAAGCTCCCACAATTTAATAATAAATGTTGGACTTTGCATGGGGCCTGCCCTCAGAGGTTGAAAATGTACACACCAAACTGCATGGATTTCATTAATGCCTTTGCCAAGTAGATTTGGTTTGTCCCTCACGTCATTCCTAACATGTTTTGGGTTGAGAGAGAGTACAACACAGCACCAGAATGAAAACACAGTTTTGCTTTCCTCTCAGAGCCTGGCTCACCTGACCAGGGAACAAGAAAATGTGGAATGCCCACCTTTGTGCCAAGAAGCCTGCTTGGCAGTCAGTGTGGTTTGAAGTCAAAGCTGATGGGAACTGATTGTGGGATTGTAAGGAAGAATTCCTTTGGGGAGATACTTAGCCCTGCAAAGAAACTCAGGACAAGCAGGATGTTCCCATAGGCAGGAAGGAATAGGGAACTACGCAAGGCAAAATGCCTCTGGTCACGAGCCACGGAGTGATGCAGGACCAAAGGGGCTGAACAAAAGTGGAACAGCTGTAACCTGCCATGCTCGGAGCCTGCAAGGCAACAGAAACACTCAGGGGAAGAAATGCTGCCATTTGAATTCCAATATGCCTCCAAAATTAGATATATCATTGCATAGATTTTCTATGTTATCCCTTTTGATTCTCTTGTGCAAAGAAAAATGAAGGATTAGTCTGTTCCGGAGTAAAAATGGGTGTCTGTGTCAAACTCTGGGCATCCCAAAGTCTGCCTTGGTGTGTCTGTAAGGAATGAGGCAGGACAGAGTCCTTTAGGGAACCAGGGGTCAGTGTTCTCGTGGACATGTTTCTTGGCCCTTCTGGTGACACTTACAGAGTTTGTGTACACAGTCCCTGTGCCTTTGATTTGCTGTTCCAAATGCCATTATTGTCCCATTTCAATAGGAAGCAGATGAGACACCGAAAGGTAAATTAAAATTATGCTCAAGTATTATAAAACTATACTGTTAATGTGCTGCAAATGCAGTTTAGACAGCCATAGCTGACCAGGTGGGCATGTATGCTCTTCATCATCATCAAGCTCTTGCAAATGGTGGTTAAATTTTACTTTTAGAGCTCATCCAGGGCTGGTAGTTCCTCTTTCAATCATATATTGCTTAGTCATGGTCAAAAAGCTAAAGGATGTAGCACCTGTCCCCAAAACAGTTGTGTTTCCCTTCCCCTTTGGACTCTCCCCCCAGAAAAATCCCAAATTTCAGAGAGAACCTTTTGTGTTTGCTTGTGTTGGTTGTAAGGGAAAGGAGTCCCTCTCACAGCTCATCCCTGTCTGAGCACAGCTGGGCCACCCCTGGCAGGAACTGCTCCCCAGGGCTGCGAATTTACAGCACAACCAACTCCACTTTTAGGCCAGGATTAGGTGACAACTGTGCTTTGGTCTGAGTCAGGCTTAGTCACGTCCTGATCCCCCTTGGTGTTCTGTGCCTGACAAAGCAGGGCTGTCCCCTGGCAGGGCTGGCAGGAGCAGGAAATGCTGGGCACACACCCAGGGAGAGGGACAGTCCTGCCACCTTCCACCTGCAGGGCGAGCTCCCTGGAAACGAACCACAGGGCTTTGGGTGAACTTTGAGACAATGAGAAATGGTTTGGTTTCTTTTTTAAAGTAAAGAGCAGCACGTCTTCCTGAGTTTTCTTCTGCCCCAAGTGTAAAATATCTTTTATTGAAATCGGAGTGGTTCTTGCCTAACCAATGAAAGTAGAATTCAGCTAATACCCTTTAATGAACAAAACCTGTATTTTAAATTAATCAATAGCATATGGAAACCCCTGAAATACTAATTTTGTTACTTCAGACACAATACTGACAAAATGCCAGTTTAAAACAAGATAAAAGAACTGGCATGTTTTGTAAGTCAACAACATTCTATTGCTAATTTTTCTTTCAAGGTGTGGGTCTGTAAAAAGTTTGGGTTGTTAATGAAATGGAGAGGCACAGATTTCAGCTCCCTATTCAGTACAGTGGGTATTGCCAAGCTAATAATGCAGTTACAGGGTGCTGCTTTCAATGGGGGGTAAGTTGTGCCAAAAAAAGCAACACTCATAAATTAGGTCATATATCCACGTTGTCCAATTGTTTCATGTGCAAAGTTTACTAAGTCAGTATTTTCTTTAAGGGTAAAGAATAACCAAGGGTATATTGTACAGACTATTCTTCAAAACAAGTTTCCAAAAATAATAAACACAGGAAAGCAAGTTCATATCAGATAATTAAAAACTCAGCTAATAGAATTTAAAGTAAGTAAAGAAAAGTCAAATATTTTGCAATAGCACAACAGAGAAAGTTCTTTTCCAGGAAAGCTTTCCATGCTAAGTTGCACTTATGTGTAAGAACTGTAAGAATGCAAAAGTTTCAGCAGGATAAATGAAGTTATACATGATAGATTAAAATTCTAACTGTGCATATTTTATAAGTAAGGCTGTTTAAAGCAGAAATCCTTGATGAAAAAAGAGATCTAGCTGCTGGTGAAGGTGAGGTGCAACTAATGTCCCTGTGCCAACAGCATGACCTTTTAAGAGCAACTCTTCCTTTCCAAGGATCATCACTCTCTCCCTGCCTTTCTCTCTGATGTTATCTACAAGAAAAGTCTTTGGAAAAAAAAAAGGTTTCCAAGGTTCTGACCAATAAATATGCCAGAGAGCACTGGAGAGCTCCCGAGGCTGCCCTGCAAATGTGCCCGGTTCTTTAGTCCAGACAATGCCTTATCTTTCTTCTGTATTTTTTGTTAAGCAAATACAGCTCCTAAAAATCCTGTTTCTAATTTTATAATATTTTTTTCTTCTCCTTTTTAGTAACTTGGTTCAATTTCAGTCCTGCTCCATCTAAATTGAACTTTGTGTGACGACTTTAGGATTTTTTCCATCACTTTGCTGCATTATTCTAGACATGAATAAATTGTTTTATTTGCTATCAAAGTGAATGGCGAAATGGTTCTGATAAATCAATTATTCTCCATAATTGTCGTTACTTTTGTGGCTGGTGTAGCAAACTGTAAGGCTTCCCCAAAATGTGGGCTGGCAGGGATTGTTCCCATTGCTTCAGGGAGGGGGAACACCCTTACAGGGAGCTGTTCCCATTTCCTTCCCCTTCAGTTCTCTCCAAACTGTGTCCATCGATTGCTTTGCAGACATTTTTACTGTATACATTTCCAGTCATCAGACAAGAGGCTGGGATTTGCTTTCTGTCCAATAATCCTCATTTTCTCTGAAATGGGAACTATTGATCTCTTGTGTTTCACTTTAATCCAGGCTCTTTATTGCTGAACAATTACTCTGAAATGTGGCTGTAGGATCATTCTTTCTAAATCAGTTTCTTTGCTTGGTTTCTTACCCAACACAAATAACTAGTCAGAATAGAAATTTTCTTCAAATGGAAAAGAAATTTTTAAAAAAACTGATTTTTTTTTCATTAATGCTCAAAAGTCTAATTGTTGAGTTTAAGGTGAATTCAGACAGTCTGTATGCAGTGTATCCTTAAATGCTCAATAGACCAAGTGAAGAGACTTTAAAGAACATTCTGAGCAGCAACCCTGTGCCCCTCGTAATAGTCAGGGTAGAATTAACTAGCAAGGCAGAACGCAATCGAGTTGATGTAGTGATACTGGTACTGTTGCCTCACTCAGCAAATCCTCTTTCTGTCACATTAATTATTTACTGAAGCCATTTGCTACTTAAACTGTGAAAGTTGAAATACTTCTGTGAATTTCCCTTTTAATCTGTGGCTGAGGATTTTGGAGTAGATAACCCGACAGGGACTGTATGGTGGGTCTGTGATTCCTGTTGCCGAATTTATCTGCGAATGAACTTTGCAGCTCTGAAAACACAGAGCTCTTCACAATTATTTGCCAAGAAAACAATTACACGCTGGTTTGAGGCTGGTACTTGTGTGCAATCTCCTTTTATGTTATTGTTAGTTTTAAAGGAAATGAATCCCAGGCTGAAGCAGAGCTCCCATCCAGAGTCCAGTCAGAATGCTGGAGCATGTTTGGACTGGTCAGCAGATGGATGCAAATGCTTGGTTGAAATATTGCAGGTGGTCAGACCTGCATCCCACCGATTCCCAGGGCTTCCTCCAGCCCTGGGCAGCTGCCTGCTGTTCCCACACCGGACCAGGAATTAGTTCAGGGCCTGTGCCTTAATTACAGTCTGTCCAAAGGGAGTTTGTGGAGCGTCAATCCTGCAGAGGAATGAGTCTTTCTGAACTCCTCGGTGTGACCGTGTCACGTAATGAGCGACACTCCGCAGGCTACACGTGCTCATCTGCTCACCAATTTCACCTCCAAGGTATTGCTGCTCTCAGTGGAATTTATTCAGTCCATGTGAATAACAGTTAATATTGCATTCTGCACCTAAAATCTTGGAAAGATCACAGATATCTACTCCTGCCCTGGCTGTAGAAAGAACTGTTTCCTAATGGGAGCACAAATGTCATCAGCAAAAATTAATTAGGCTCAGCAAAACTTCCTGTGCTGTCCAGCAACAAACACCACTTGAGATACGACTGACATGGAAAAGCACAGTTTTAAATGGAACAGAAACCAAAGTCTTTTGTATCACATAAACAAAGGAATGATTAAAGTGATAAGGTGATGTTATAATCCAGCTGAGCTCTCCCAGTGTAATAGCACAGATTGCTTTGTTTGATTTGTGGAAGCAGATTAAAGGTACTCAAGTGGTTTAATGGAAAAGGCTACGGCAATTTACTGACTGATTTCTATGGCTGTGGAGAAATGAGAAATAGGGGATTGTAAGGAAGGCACAAGCCCAGTGAACTTGGAGGTTGCCTAAGTTCTCAGCAAGGTGTGAACTTGTGCATCCTTGTTATGTTCTGGGACCACTGAGACGTGACAATAAAATATTGAACAAACTTAAGGAAAGGATTCATATCTACTCTATAAAACCTTTTTTTTCCCTGGAAAAGACCATGACAACGAAATGTTTTGAACTTCTTATTTTCATGTTTTCTTACCAGCTGTACACAAGCTAGTTGAAGTCATAGGATAGATACAGGTTTGGCAAAAAAATCTCCTTAGTGTAGAATACTAAAATTCTGGCTTGTGGCTCTGAAGGCAAAAGAATCCTTTGTCAATACTCACTTTTACATCCATAAAATTATAGACTTCTGTATTTTTCCTCTTGTAGCCTCTGTATCCATTGTTAATACATCCTTTGGTGGGGTTTTTTTGCCATATGCTTAACATGAAAAGACCTTGTCTTTATTGTTCCATTCTCATGTATTTCTTTTTTCAGTGGTGATAACAGCAAGGGGAATTGTGAATGCTTTGCACTTCAAGGAGGGCTTTTCCCCCTTGTTCTTTCTTTCACTTGGGCCTTTCAGTTTGGTTCAGTGGAAGGTGCGGGTCCTCAGCGCAGCACAGAAGGAGCCTCCTGCTGAAGGGCAGCAGTCTGTCTGTCCCAGATAAGGGCAGATGCCTGTCTGTCCTAACAAACACAAGTCTTCTCCTTGGGTGCTTCAACCAGATGTGGTTTGGCTCTGTTCAGGCAAAGAGTTAACCAATCCTTACTCCACAGAAGCCACTGAGAAGTTGAAAAATATGACAGTGAAGGTGAAGTAACAGCAAAATGAAGAATATAGGAGGATGAGACGGAACATTGTATTTTCCAAGGTGTTTTTTTCCCTATTGTTGCACCAGAAGAGGAACAGTGGTAAATCACTGATCTTTTGTGCCTGCACCTGAGCACTGCAGCACTAGCAAGGATGGGAGAACACCTGGATTGATCAGACACTGAGCGTGAGAAAGCACAGAGTGAAATAACAGCCAAAAAGGTGAAAAAGAAATGAAGCGGGTTTGTTCCTTTTTTAACTTTTAATGAGGCTGCTGTTAATACACTGGGGTCTCATTAGCAGCTTAGAGGCGGCTTTAAAGCTGGCCATCTCAAAGGCAGCAGCTCTGCCTTTGTTCTTGGTGGACACCTTGAGATGTGGTACCGCAGGACGCGGCACCAGCAAGCCCGTGGCGCTGGTGACATCTAGAGGACTCCGGCTCTCGGCGCCAGCCCCAGCTCCGAGCTGTGGAAGGACGGGCTTCCCAGCCCCGGGCTGCTCCTGCCGCCAGCTGAGCTCCTGGCACAGCGATGGGCGCAGAGGAGAACCTTAAAATCCACCCCTTGTGCACGTGAAACTTGCTCTGCTCTCCTCCCTCTGCAGCCCCCGCTGGAGTTCCAGATTCCTTTAACTTACGGTGTAAACTCCGCTCCTGCAAGGGAGGAACGGAGAGCCAGATCTGCCGCTTCGCTGCTGTCACTGACTGGCTTATCAGGAGTCTGTGTGTGGGGAAACTCTGACACTGCTCCCAGAGCCGGGGTCGAGTGACGGTGTGTGACACTGAGCAGATGCTGCCCTGGGAGCGTTTCCCCTGTTCCCCTCCTGACCGCCGGCAGTATCTCCCCCTGGAATCGGTGCACAAATAAGAAGAATTATTACTACAATTGCAGCTTATGGTGCATTGATGCCCCTGTTTTCTGCAGTCCTAATGAGAGGCAAGAGGCAGGTGCTGAGGCAGCATGAGAAAAGATACAGAGAAGGTGTAAGTGGGAGCTCAAACTGCTCTGCAGGGCTGCTGCCTCCAGCTCTCTGAGGCATATCACTGCAGTCCCTTCCTAGAGCCTGGGTTTGCTCAGCCTCCCTGGTCCTGGCAGCTCCAGCTCTCCCCTGGCTCTGGAGTGTGTTGGCACAGAGCTGCTCAGTGGCAGAGCTGCCAGGCTGCTCCAGGGCTTGCCAGCAGTGGGGATACCAGCCTTCCCCACCTTCCCTGTCCTGCACAGCCAGCGATGCTTTCGTGTTCAGTGCTCTTTTTTTACCGAGAAAGTGGATCCCTTGTTTCTCTGACATTTTCCCCTTTAAAGCTGCATGGGAACAGTGAAGTCTGGCAAGCAAAGTCAGCCTGACCCAATGCTTCAATGGCAAATATTAAACTGCAGCACTCAGAGAAATGATGAAATCTTTACTGGTAGAATTTAACAACCTACTTACACTGGAGCCAACCAGGAGAGATTTATAAAGCTGTAAAATAAGCTAATTCTCTTTTAAATTATTTCAAAACCTGAACAGCACAAGCTGTCTTTAAAATCAAAGGACAAATTTGACATTTAAAAATTAAGTTATACTTCATACAGCCAAAATTAAACACTGTTGACCCAATCATATAATAAGTATTTCTGAGGAATAGCAGGGAGAGGGATTTCTGGAATTGTTTCCACTCAAACAGGAAATGGATGGTAGTCTCCATCTCTCTCAAGACTGTCCCTCCAGTCCTCTTTCATACGCCTTCCTCCCATGCCGACAGCACCCCTGTGCTACTTGTTTGCTCCTTCTCTCTCTCACAAAGAGCTGCAGGACCATCAGTGCCCAAATCAGGGCCCTGTGTTTGCAGAGTGTTTCTCAGAAAACCCCTTGGGCTGCACAGTCAGGCTCGGGACTTGCCACACTTTGGGCATTAGTCACTTAAAACCAGAGGGTTGTAATTGCTCCATCACTAAGCCTGAGAGAGGAGCTTGTAGCACTGTTACCCACTTCAGTTAAGTCTTGTGCTAATTCCGTGAATAAGAGCACTGACATATGATACAGTATTTGCAGGACAGAGCCTCTAACCAAAGCAGGATGCTGGCTGAACTCCAGGGCATACAGTTGTTCTTTGCTTATTACACAAAACATACAGTTCTATTACCCCAATTGTACATCTGAGTAAGAGTTTGCTGGTTCAAGTGAAACGCTTCGCTGATATCTTACTTGTTTTTTCCAAAAGGTTATGCGATCTTTTCAGCCACTGATTCAGAAATGAGTGTTCATGTCCTACTGGTTTAATTAGTCACATGGACTGAACAACATGCTCACAGCGGAGCACAGAGCTTCTCCGGGCTGCCTTCAGCCTTCTCCCGCAGAAAAGCAACTTCAGCTGTTTCGGGATGCGAGGACAGACCTGGAAGGATGGTCGCTGGGAATTGCACGTTTCCTAGGGAATACAGCACAGTGCCAGCGGAGCTTTTAAAGGGGCTCGTCCCTGCGTGCTGGCCAGCACGGTGTGAGCCCCTCAGCACTCCCGATGCAGACCGAGCTCTTGCGGAGCGCCCGCCCCGCTCCTTGTCCTGCCCGCGGGCGCTGTCTCAGTGCGTGAAACCGCACGGGTTTGTTTTTTCCTACCCGGGCTGATAAGAGCCAACAGATGTCAGTGCAGCCTGAACAACAACGGGGCCGTGCTCTGCTCGGGGCTCTGCTCCTGCGGAAACCCCCCTCGGTGGGAGTCCCACCGCCGGGCGGCGGAGACATACCTGGGCGAGGGGGAGAACGGCGCCGGGAACAGTGTCGGTGTGTTAGGGGCGGCTGGAGAGGCTCGCACAGCTAAAAATACCCGCCCGAGTATTTTTAAAAACACGTTTGAGGGTCCTTATAAACACACAGAGTTTTGTTGACAGAACAAGACTGCTCATTTATGCTGTGTATTATCCTTGAAAACCTGCTCTGTTTGTGCAGGGAGTCCCATGACAGCCTCGGCTTGCCGAGGGTGCCACAATGATCTCAACAACAAACGTGTCCCTTTATCTGCTCGAGAGGGACAGAGGGGAAGCAGGAAGTATCTGCAGGCTGTTGGAAAAGCAGTTAAGAAATGGAAATAAGCTGCTTTATCAAAATATTGCTTTGCTGCTTTCACAAGTGCAATGCCAGTGGTTTCCTAGCCCAGCTCAGAGCACCTCGTCTGTGGCAGGTTAATGCCAGATATGTGTATAAAGCCCAGTAAAATCAGTGGAATTGTGTAGATCATCTGGTTAAGTGATGCTGAATGGAAGGAAATGGAAGCCATCAATTTGTTTTCAGGTGACTGCTGTAGGATGGAGAAGGCCACTGTAGGGAACCTCACACTCGGTCTGCACTGGGTAAAAATAAAAGAGGGCAAGTATATGATGCTGCAAACAAAAATAGTCAAGGGAAAACCTACCATAAAGATAGCCAAGGGGGAAAGGTAGCAAGTTTTATGGTGTTTGAGAGGGGAAAGTTTGTACTTTGGAGTTTGGATGGTGACACTGGCTGGTTCTGTGCCCAGTGCAGCCTCCCTGCCAGGCAGCTGGTACCTCCCCAGAGCATGGCTGTCACCACTACTAAAAGACACCTCCAGGAGTGCCTTCTCAATTTTGGCAGGAGGAATGGGCTCAGGAGCAAGCAGTCACACTTTCATTTACACTCACAGTGTCAGTCTGAACCCATAATGACACTCTCAGATATGGATACACAAGTCCCCCTGCCACCTCTGAATGCCCATGCCCTTCTTCTTGCACAGGCCATCTTTTATCCCTCACTGCATTGTCAGGACCAGAGAGAAGTTAAGATGATAAAAGATCTCGTGGGAATTGCTTTGGAATAACTACCATCTGCATAAAATTAATTGGGATATTAATAATTCGGACGCTCCTCTCTTCAGCCACACACAGTGAAGGGCAGAGCTTTGCTCCTGGAATCCAGCACTTGTCCCTGTGGCTTATGGGAACCCACAATGTACTGGAAGGGTCTTTCAGTCAGAGCTGACATTTAGATCAGGACACTGTCCCCTCCCACAGCTGTATCTGCATGCTCTGGTCTCCCCACATAAAGACTTTGCCCTCTTTATACATGGGATGGACTTGAATATCTTCCTAGATGGAGGTGGCTTTGCTCAGCTCATGTCCCACAAGCCCAGGTGGGAAGCTGGAACCCCCCCCGTGCTGTAACAGCAACACTGCATTTGCTGACTAGGAGCACCAACACCTTTTGTCATTTTATACTTGAAATACAGCTCAAATGTGGCTAATTCTACCTATCGTGCCTTATCTGTGTATCATGATGTTTACTCTACAGATGAACCAGCTTTTAGGTAAGGAGACGTGACGAGGCCACTGATGGTGGCTTTGTGGTTTTATGTATCAGAAATTCTTGGTTTTGAGACTTTCTGAAAGCAAACCAAAAAAAAATAACATTTAGATTGTTATTTAAACAAGGATTTAAGAATCTAAAATTGAAGTTAGTCACCATTTTAAATCTAAATTTCAGTGTAGGAAACAAAGGAATGACAGCAAAGTAAGGATTGAGTGAAGTAAAAGACCAAGAGCAAGGACTCGGTAGAACCTGCTTCAGCTGAAATTAAAGGAAAACTCTTGCAGTCTGTAGTGGATGTTCAGTCATGTAAACACTGAGCAAATTCCACAAATGTAGACTCCTCTCCTTATGCCCTAAAAGCCCTGTTTTGTAACTGGGTGGCACCATTTATTTTCAGGGCTGCCCAGCACCCTTTGCTTCTCCAGCCACGCTGTGCACAGCAAGTTTCAAAAGCTAATGCGTTACCCGAGGTGTCTGTAAGCCCCGTGCCAGGGTAGAGCCACCCACGGTGGAAAAGCTGAGTGCCCTGGAGAGGCTGCTGTGGGAGGGCAGCGCCCGCAGCGGCTCCGACACGTACGCCGTGCTTTGCATCCAGAAATGAAGGTTGTACATATAGATCACTTACAGTAATAGGGGTGGGAGTTTCAGTTCAATCCATTATTTTCCCTCCCAAGGTAAAAATAAATGCAAATTTTACTCATTTACATTTCTCTTGCTGTCATGTTTCCTGGTGTTGCTCCAAGTTTTTTTGCTTATGTGTCCACGTCTCTTCTTTTAACGCTGCAGTCTCACAGTTGTTGCCTTTCTTCTTTTCTTCTGTGATATTTTTTGCATTCACAGATGGCCCACTCTGCTTTTTAACCTCTCCACTTTTAAGTTCCCCCTGTTGCAGATGGTAGAAACAACAGAATAAAAATGCAGAGAGGTCTGTAGCCCAGTGTTTGGGGAAGGACAACAATTCCTTCCCTGTCTGCTGGGAGTCAGGAAGAGGCAGACTTTCAAGGTAATTTCCTCTTCTATCTTTGAAACTGTGTGTGATTTCAAAAAGCTGTCAGTCTGTGTCATGCTCTCTTTACCCAAGTGAAACATGTGACTTTATTCTTGCTGTCCCTTCTTGCCACCAACTTAAACTGGTGTAAGCTGGGAAATGATGAACCATGACATTATAAACAGCTGGAATTCAAGTAACTACATCTATGCTGCAACTATAGGCAGAGCCATTGTCAAGGCTATGCCAGGATGTGAAATTTCTAATTTCCTGAAACAAGTAATTGGTAAGTTTTATGAGTTTTTCAAGGGGTGCAGAATAATAGGACAAGAGAAAGCCTGTCTTCCACTTCAAAATCCTACTTAATTTTCAGATTTCTGCTTCAGAGGATACCTGGGAGAGGACAGACACTGCAGCAAAGGCAGGCTTGGTGTGCTTTGTAGAACTTGTTACCTGCACTGGAAAGGTTTTCAGAGGAACAAACCAAGACAGACTGACCTTAAACTTGTCTTTGCTGTGAATTGCACAAGCAGGGAAACTCTGCTTGTCCACCCTTAGAACCAGGAGGACAAATTCATAGGCTGAATGTTGCTTAGTAGTTTCCCGTTTTAGCTTTTGGCTTGGTTTAGATTTGTTTTCCTCACAGCCCCTGAGAGTTCTCTTTCCTTTTGCATGTGGCATATGGACCCAGAGTGCTTCAAAGAACTGTCCTGGTCTGTAAGTAAAAGATTCCTCTTGTTTCAGTAACTCTCCAAAAAGCACAGGAAGAAAAAGAAAACTGCTATTAATAATCTTCTAGGCTGACCTTTACGTTTTCTTGTTATATTACATTCTCAGGGGTGTGTTCATCAGAAGAACGAACTCTCAGTCCCAGAGGAAAAGGCATTACAGCAGTAGAGACAGAATGAGTCATGTGGGCATCTCCAGCCTGATGTGAGATGGATTAATTCCTGCTACAGGCAGCAACTGCTGCTGAACCTTGGGCTAACAGTGATGTGTAACGTGAATTTGTCTGCCGTGTCATGATCTAATTTGTACACTTACTAATTGCTGTAACAGACAGGCAGCGGGTTATTCATTGGGTGCCTTGAGTGGGACAGAGGCAACATGATAAAAGGGAAGGAGGAAGAGACAGATGTTGTCTCCCTTTGCTCAGGTGATGTCTTTCTTCAGAAAGAGACACGCTAACTTTCCACAGGAAAACTTGCAGGAGAGAAGAGGTAAGAAACTGGCCCTCAGTTACTAGACCTGACTGAAAGTGAGTCAAATAGGAATAAACTTGCTGAGATAACGAGGGAGACACACAGAGCATCTCCTTATGGAACAGACACGAGTCTTTCCAGGCATGTCCCCACTGTGAAGCATGTGCTGGTGTCTGCCTGAGCCCAAACTCACAGGCCATTTAAACATGTTTCCTGAATGCTCTTCTGGCACCATCAGTTGCTGTCACTGGTTGCTCCTGGAGCCACTTTGGGAACAGAACACCAGGGAGCCAGTTTGCAGAGAAGCCTGAGCTCCCTCCTGCAGTACAGGGCGTGGGGTGAGCCTCACCAAAACCTCACTGCTGCCTGCCAGGACCGTGCTCTCTGCTGGGCCTGGGGCACTGCTCCCCCTCTGCTCCAGGGCAGTCAAATGGGTTGATTTAAGGTTGGATACCAAGACTAGGAGTAACAAAAGGAACAGAAAAGAGTGATGTTTAGTTCACCTGGTTAACAGTGACCTCTGTGGGCAGCTCCTACCCTGACAAAGCTGTTCTGATGCGTCAGCAACAGAAACCCTCCAAGGTGTCATAGAGGATATGACCTGCTCAGCCTCTTGTATGGTGTTAATAAAGAGGGAAGAGAGGGCCACTGTAGTAGGATCTGTGTCTGTCCTTCTGCCGACACAGGCCTGAGGGAGATTTTGAAAGAGAACTTTTTATGAAGAAGACACCTAACTTGTGAGAAAGTCACAAGAGGCGAAACAGATTTCATTGAGAACCACATAGGCTATTTGCAGAGGGCAGGCTACAGCACAGAGAGCTGGTTGGAAAGCTTCAACTCCAGAGTGCAGGATGTGTGGCCAGGCCCCAGAGAGTATTAGTCATCTAAGTGAATGCTCAGAGCTGGCCGGAGATGAGTACAAAATACAGTATGACAAAGTTGGCAGTGCTGTGCATGGACTGTGCTGCCAGGGAGGGGGGTCCAGCACAACCAGCATCATCACCACAGGCCAGGTGAAGTGATAGAACTGAGGAGGTGAACGTGAAGCTTGTTGTTAGAAGGCAGATGTGGTGCCTCCAGAGCAAGGCCCATCAGTAACTTCTGCACTAGATGACGGCATTGGTAGAAAATTACAAGAAGTCCCTGACAAATACATGTGTGGCAGGAAATGAACTAAAAACAGGGCATGAAAATGGGTGCAGGTCTGGGTGTCAAGTCCTTCTTTCCAGTGGGCTGAGGCATTTTGTTGGAGGAGCTCTGGTGCAGTCTCCAAACTGGACATGACCTCTCCATAGGCCACGGCTCTCCCTGCCACCGCAGCATCCTCACGGCATGCCAGAGGCCGGAATGTCGCCTCGTGTCCCGGGCTGGACCCGTGGCTGGGGCAAAAGCCTCACTCAGGCGGCGGCGAAATGTCAAACCAGCGCTGGCTCAGTCGGTTTGGGATGCTGGGAATGGGGAAGTGCTGACCCCCGGCTCTCCCGGCTCCCGCAGCCCGTGTCGGGCTCGCCGGTGGCTTCCCGGGGGCAGGAGAGTCGGCAGAGCCCCGCCAGCCCCGGGCACTGCGGGGACGCGATCCCGCACCCCGGAGAGCGCAGGAGGGACCCGGGNNNCCGGAGAGCGCAGGGGGGACCCGGGGGGGCCCGGGGGGGGGCACGGGGCTATATGGGGAGACACGGGGAGACCCGGAGGGACGCGAAGGGACACGGAGGGATCCGGAGGACCACGGGGGCACATGAAGGGGCACGAAGGGACACAGGGGGACACGGGGGGACCAGGAGGGACACGGAGGGATACAGGGGGGCCCCAGAGGGACACGAAGGAACACGGAGGGACCCTGGGGGACACAGGGGGGACAGAAAG
>VXBX01008146.1:1165488-1188040 GCA_013400415.1 Scytalopus superciliaris | reverse complement strand
CCCGCACCATGGGGCTGTGCTACAGCCTGCGGTCCCGCCTGGCCGCGCAGCCCCCCGCAGACACCCCCGGCCCCGCCGAGCACGGCGACCCGCAGGGGCGGCACCGGCTGCGGCAGGACCTGGTGGCCAAGGAGCGGGCGGACAAGAAGCGGAGCAAGAGCATCGACAAGACGCTGAAGGCGGAGAAGCGGGAGTACAAGCAGACGCACCGGCTGCTGCTGCTGGGTGAGAGCGGGGCGGCGCATCCCGGCCCGGGGACGGCGGGGACGGCGGGGACAGCGGGGACAGCGGGGCCGGGGGGATGCGGCAGGGAAGGAGGAGCCGGGCTGGGGAGGGGGGCACCCTCCGCACCGCGCCGAAGGATGCTCGGAGCCGTGCCCGCCTGTCCCCGCGCTGTCCCCGCTGCTGACACAGCCGCGCAGCAGCAGCAGCGCTTGTTCAGCCGGGGCAGCTCTTCTCTAAGCAGAAAGGCTGAGTTTTTCCTGTGCGCGTTACTGTTTCGCCTTTGCCCGCTCCGCCTCTCAGAACCCACACCGGGGGAGATGCCGCCGCCCGGGCTGTGCCGGTGCCATCCAACCCTGCCCGGTGCACCAGCTCACTGCTGGGCACCTCGCCCCTGTGCCCCCCGGGCACTGCCTTCCGATGGAAAGGCACCTCTTTTATCCCCTGGTGTGGTGTCTGAGCTTGTATGGTACATGACCCCAACCAAAACGGTCACAGAAAGTCATGTGTTGGCCTCCAGGTAAGTGGAAGAGTGTTGGAAGTTTTTCTCCTCTCTCTTCCCCCAGCACAATGCAGGTGGGATATAGGTTGTCCTGAGCATTTCTTGAAATAATACAGAATATTTTCAGATGCCCGCAAATAACTTAAGCTCCCAAAGTGTGCATGATTCCGCAGATGATAAACAGCAATATTTGGCCCTCATCTTTTTGGTGGGTGTTTGTGGCCTGTAATAGGAGACTTTAGAAAACAATATTTGATCTAGTTTTCTGTGTCCTAGTGGTAAAAGTTTTTATTCCAGAAGTACAGCTTCTTTTGATGTGGTTGCAGCTGTACTGGTGTGAGTCTGCTCATGAAGGTGTCCCTCCTCATGAGAAGGGGGTTGAGCAACACTCGTGGAAAGACTAAAGCTGGTGTGCTGTGACTGTTGGTGAGGAATCACACCTCTAACCAACGTGGCATTCCCAAGCACAGGCTACCTGTAGGTATGTTATGGTTTGGTGTTTTGTTTTAACATATTTCAAGTTTGTTTTGGTAGTGAACAAGTGTGTGAAGAAAGACCCGTGAGAACTGTTTTTTCTTTGTAGATTAAATAACTAAGGAAAAAATCCCAAGAGGAGGGCTAATTTTGATGTTAATCTGCAGGCCTTTAAGTCATAAAGGCTATCTGATAGGCTTCTGTATTTGCAGCAGGCAATATTTCAGTTGTCTGGTTTTTCATATTGCTTCTAACACGTTGTGCCACAGAACTGGTTCTTGCAGCAATGACATTGAATGTTGAGTGGGTTAAACACATATCTTAGTGGTTTGGAGTTGTCTATGGTGAAGCCAACAGAGAGCGCATTCTTTGTCGAAGTACTGATTTATAAATCTGATGGATATGAGTCAGTGTTATGCTGGCAGTCGTTTATTATATTTCAGCCTGAACTTGAATAGCAGGAAGTCGCTTTTTGGCCCTCTTGTAAATCTTGGGATGCCTAAGAGACCCATTTCCCTGCTCCTTGCACAGGGACTGTCAGTCTTCCAGTGAGCTTCCTTCCCTTGCTACTTCTCCCCTGCATCCCACTCTCACTGCTGCTTGGTGAATTTTCTGCTTCTAAGTTGGAATATGAAATTTGGGGCATATTTGGTTTTACTTCCTGTGCATCAGCAGGTGCTGCTGCCACAGCTCAGTGTGTCTGTGCTGAGACTGCCTAGATGCTTAGAGGTTGCACTCACAAATAGAGCAAATGCCCCACAGATGAGGGGGGAGGAGCATCTGATTGGTATTTAAAGCTGCAACTGAGTCTTCAAGGGAATGGAGTTCAGGTGGGGAAAGAAGACTGAAGAAGGGCAGAGCCAGGGATGTCTCCTTGCTTGGGGTGAAGCTCAATGACAAAAGCTGCAGAAGGTACTCATGGTTTCTTACCTGTGCTCCCAATTTTTTAGCTGATGAGCTCCTGCAGGAGCATGTCACTGATGTGGACAGAGAAGGACACCACAGGTGCCTGCTCTTTGAGAGTAACAGAATTGAAATGAAAATTGCACTGATGATTCAGGTCCAGCCTGTCCCCGAGGCTAAGTTATTTACAATGTATGGATGCAATAGCTCGTGTATTTCCAAGGGCTGTGCTGGAGATGTAGAGGGTTTTTCCCATCCTGTTCTCAGCTTTGCAGAACCCAGGGGGTGCACGAAGTCCCTCTGCCTGTCTGTGGTTTCGTGTTGTTCTGTGTGTGTAACATACTGGTCTGTTACGCAAGATCACTGCTTGGGTTAGTGCTCTTCAGCTCAACTCATATTTATGTTCTCACTTTGGAGCTCCTTTTTTTGGAGGGAGAATGTCATAATTTTATCAGAGTGCTCAGGGCTGTGCAGTGTAGTTACTCAGTGGGTAGTTTGATTGATTTTTTTTTTTTAAGGTATCTTTAATAACTTTTCAGTCCTTTTTCATCACCACAGTTGTATTGGGTAAATTCCTGAGTCCTGGAATTTTTCTTAATTTCAGTAGAGCATAGATTTTACATCTGCTCTGTTTTGGAAGCAATAATCTGACTTTGTGCTTGCAGTGTAGTTTTTTTTGCTTTGTTTTTGTGAAATGCTCAACCAGGTGTAATCTCAATGGATTTTGTTTAGTGAACTGTGCGAGTCACAACTTCAAGATTACAATCATTGTTGTGTTGGCAGCATAGTGAGTTCAGGGTTACTACTGGGAATTGGAGGCTGATTTTTCAGTGCATGGGGGTTGTTTTTTTGGTTGAGAACAATCCTGGCTCTAAAAGTGAAAATAAGTGCTTATGGGGGAAAGGATTTTAAGCTTTGTCATAAAGCAATTCCATTCTGTGCGTGCTTTCTGACTGGTGACAATAATATGGATCTTCCTTCATCCTTTTTTATTTTTTTAAGACTTTAAAGTATAAATCTGGTTTTCTGCAAGAGAGTAAACTTCAGCTGGTCCTCTCTCAGTGCTGCTTATTTTTTTCATTCTCTCAAGCTGAACTCTTGCCCATGTAAAAAGTTCCTGTAGCTTGTTCCCATATTGAAAAGGAAATATGGATATCAGTATACAAATACAGATATATGCACTTGCCATCTTCGTTATTTATCTAAATAATGGCCGTTCTGCAATTTAACCTACATCAGGGCTTAGGTAAAAAATGTTTTGAACAGAAATATTTACACTGGTACAAATATGAATATAGGGCATGCAAATGTGAAGGTTTTATGGGGGAATATGTTATACAGAAGAAAAACATACTTTAAAAAGCTGGGAAATATCAGCATGAAGACTAACCACAGTCACCCTCTCTGTGTGTGCTGCATGGTAAGCCCCTCTGAACCATATAATTAAAGACTGTCTTGTATGGTTTACATTGTATTTTTTTCCACAGGGCTGGTACTTCATTCAGGGCACAAGATGGATGTTGTGTAGTGAATGAGCAGCCATTCAATATTCTTATCCTCCTCACACAATGTGTCACCCTGTGCCCTATTTACAACGCACCATCCATACCCCGTGCTGAATAAAGAGCTGTTGAACTCTTCATGGGCTCTGCTGTAGTGCTGATCACTGCAGGCACTGAATAAATGTCAGTGCATGGCACTGCTCTGAAATGAGGTGGGATCCTTCCTTCGTGGATGCCAGACTGGGAAATGCCACCAAAGACTAAAGCTGAAATTGTCCACTGATTTTAAATGCCTGGTCTTTGCCAAAGGCTAATTTTAATCTGTAGTACTCAACTGTATTTTGTCAGTGGCAACTGATGTGTTTAGGGCATGGGCTTCGTTGGGAACACTCAGCACTTTCTGCACTGTGAGTTTGAGATGCTGTGAGGAGCAACCCAGGAGTGAGAGGCACAGCTGGGCACCCGTGATGGGAGCGGTGGCTGCTCGCCTGGCTGTGGCACCTCTGTAGCAAACTGAAGCTGGTCTGCTTCTCCAGGGCAGCATTTAGTGGCAAATCCCACAAAATATTCCTTCTGTTGTTGTGATTCCCTGTTTTGCTGGCTCACACTGAGGTGATTATCTTGTCTCTGCTTCTCTCAGGGATTGGGTGGGTGAGAAGGGGGAGACACCCCGTTATAAAGACAGACGTGTTGAAGCACTTGACAAAATTCCATCCTGTTGACAATAATTTCATTCACTTATAACCAATTTGTTTCTCATGCCCCATGTATTGTGAGCTGGAAGAGAGGACATATACCCTGCTGTAAAACATGTGATCCTTATCAGAAGATCATGTAAAAGACGGGCAGGACATAATGGACTGAAAATGTAGAGGGAATTTTTATCCTGGTGCTTCCTAATTCTTGAGAATGTAATTTTTGACACTAAACATCTTATACCAAGCTGGTATTTAATCTCCCCTTTAAGAAAAGCAGGGATGAGACCTGAAAGTCCTAGGGGATGTTTGTGATGTATCTTGTAACAGGGTTGCTCTGCTGAGCAACCTGTGCACTGGGATAGCAGCTTGTGGGGCACAGTGTGCAGTTCCCCAAATGGAGTGTAATTAGTGGTGAAGGAATTACAATATCATCCAGTTGGGTTCCCAGTAATTACCAGATACTGCAAGAACTCTTGGACATGGGAAATCTCTGTGGTTTCCATCTGCCCAAACAATGACAGTCCTGCTGTGGACACCAAGGAGGTGGAAATCTAATTATGGGTCTTCCTTTGCGAAGAGCCTCTGCAAAAGGAGCCCTGCTTGGTTCCCACTGCTGTATCCAAAATGTGCAGCCTGCTCAGTTGGTAAACAGAGATCTTCTGAGTCTGGAACATGCTGACCCCAAGCAAAAATACCTGGAAAACTTTGCAAACTTTAAGAAAGCTTTACCCAGTATCAAGCAATCTGTCTGCAGGACTGTGGTGTGATCTGGTGACTGTTCTGAACCTCAGAACAATCAGGTGTCTTCAGCAGTGGCACCTCTGTGCTTTAGATCACTTAGGAAAGTAGTTTGTCCCTTGCTCCCACTTTAAAATTCTATAGAAAGGAGACAGGCAAGCTACTTGGCTCCTTGTCATTCCCTGCTTTTTTTGGTGGGTTTTTTTTTTTGTTTGTTTGTTTTGGTTGGTTGTTTGGTTTGGCTGTTTTATTTTTGTTTAGGTTTGCTTGGTTGTTTTTTTTTCCTTGAGAGCTCCTGACAGTGACCTTTTTCCTTGTACCACCTCCACATAAACAAAAAGATCATTAGCCGCAGGCAGACACATGGTGTGGAGAGCTTCAGCCAACATATTTGAAGTTTGGCAAAGTTTGAGCTGCTTCAAAGAGGGTCTGGCAGTGAAAGGTGTCAGAAAAGCTACAGCAGTACTGCTGTAAGTGTGTGATGATGGAGGGCTGCTGATGGATGGCAGTGCTGTGTGCTGTGAGGTGGATGTTCCCTGTGCAGAGATCTGAACTGTGAAATAGTTGCTGTTACAGCTAATGCTGAAGGGATCCTCTGTGCATGGGTTTTGTGGGGGATCCCCAGGTCCAACCACACCTGTGCAGTCACACAGCAGCATAAATGTACATGGTCTCTCCCCTTCCCCAGCACAGATGCAATCTCTGTGTTAGTGGTAGGCTGTGTTTTCACTCTTTAAGTGCCTGGTGGGATAAGGATCATCATCACTCACTCTAGAGACACCACATTCATGTGTAGCTGTGGATCTAATTTCAGAGTTATCAGACAATTTTTATTTTTAAAGCTAAAGCTCCACCCCAAAAGGTTTTCTTTTTTTGACTTACTGCTTTTTAGCTATTTGTTCCAGCTCTGTTATTTTGGAGGGAGGTATCAGCTTGTCTTTTCCACCAGTAGAAGGGATGGCAGTGGCACCTACTGACATCTCAACTAGTGGGTGAAACCACTGTGTTTCTTCTCTGAGAGAAGCTAAGACTCACCTGGCACGGAAGAGGACTGGAGTCAGAAATTTGTTATTGGCTGAGTCCTATGAAGTTTAATTTGAGAATAGGGAGAGGGTTTTCAGGTGTGAATGTGAACATGTGAAAATCTCTATTTAAGGTGGCAAAGGTTACCTGCTGAGCATAATACCAAATAAATGGTGGTGCTTAGGCCTCACCTGTGCTGTTATATATTTAACTGGGGGCTGGCATGGTGGGCTAAAGCTCCTGCTGGTTTAGGTGCAGCAGGGCTGGCAGCAGCTTCTCCTCTTGCTTGGTCAGCACCATCTGCTTCCAGAGCAGGGGAAATGTCTTGGTTGCTGCTGTGCAACTGTTGGCTCCCTTTTCCTCTGGGGCATCTGACACTGAACTGTCTCCTGTGCAAGGGCTTCCCTAGAGGGAGAGCCTGGAAGAGCACAGTTAAATACATGCAGTTCTTCCCTGGCTCCCTTAAGTTTGGGAGTGTCCTTATTCACAAATATGCATGATTTCACAGAATTTCCTTCTAATTGCTGTAATTTAAAAATGTCAAGAAAAGAGCTTGGAGATGCCCTGATGCGAGCACAGCTCAGATACTTCTCCTAAAAAAGCCCAGTTACCGGGCATATAAATCCATGATGGTTTGGATATTCAGACCTGAAAAATGTGTCTTGGGAAACTGAACTCCATGACTTATTGTTCCCCTGGTCAGTGAAGCATTTGAGAACCAAGCCATGTAAGCTTTATAAATAGCTCAGCCAGAGTTTTCTTTACTTCCTCTAATGTGTTCCCTCTGCAAAGAAAACCCACAGTGTCTATGTCTGGGCATTTTGTAAGATCTGTGTGTCACTAAAAGGACTAAAAATTTGGTGAATATTCTCTGTCTTCAGGACTGTGAGGAGGCAGTGGGTTTTACACAGAAAGTTGCTGTTTATTTTGCCAGGTGAAGGACGGGGATGCTGAGGAGGATGTGTTGGTTCCTAACAAGGAATAAGATGTAGTTTTACAATCTAAGGTCTTGCTCTGTGTAGGCACTTCTCCTGTCTCTGCTGCACTGTGTTGGAAGAGGGAGGAAGTGCTGAAATTCTTGGGAAACCCAGTTAAATTCTGATTACAAATTGGAGGAAGAGTTGTGGGGAGGGTCCTCCTCCTTTTCCTCACCTAAGCACAATTAAATGTTCTGGCGAGGGGGATTTGCATATAGAAATCATAGACAGTACACCAAGCAACCAAACCTGGTGCCTCTGACCCCCTGGCACATGTCCATCCCACGAGGCTGAGCTTGGCACTGGGCTGTCAGTGGATTCAGGGCTATTTTCAGAATCCAAATCCACATGTCCAAGGAAGATGTTCTTGGGGTTACTCTGAGCTTCTCAGCTTGCCTTGTGTGCTGTAGGAGAGAGGGTTCAGCCATCGAAGCACTGCTTTAGTCCTTTCTGACCCTTTAATTTTGCTTGTGGCAGTTTGAGTGGGACATGAACAACTGCTCAAACCACTGCTTACCTTGTCAGAGTTCAGGGGCTGTGCTGGTGGAGGTGACAAACGTGTGAGTCCCCATGGCCTGGAGTGGAAACCAGCAGCTCATCTGTGCCCCAGCTATCCCAGACTGGGGGAGCAGCTCCAGTCCCTGGGGGTGCTCAGGGTGTGGGGCTGTGCTTGGTCAGCAGCTCCGATGGGGAGATGCTGCTCTGGAAAAGAGAGATAAAGGCCCTTTGCAGGGTTTGACCTTCTCTTTCTACGTGACACCCTCATCACACCTTACACCACAACCCCTTCCTCTCCCCTGCCCCACCTCCTCCCCAGCACAGTTTTTAGTTTGTGGGCTGTGTTTGTTTGGCTTTGCATTTTTCCTGGTTGTTTTTCATGCTGAGGATCACTGGGTAGCCAGGAGGTTTTCTGGAGCACAGAGGGGTTTGTGGGAGTGGGACTTTACAAGGGGAGGGAATGGAGATACTGAGGAGACGGGCATGGTATTGTGAGCAGAAGACCTGCGCTCAGATTTTGTTTTTTATAAATACCAGTTAAAACTGTCTGCTTAGAAGAAAAATACTGCATGAAACACTTTCCTGATGCTTTCCCTGCCTTACATCCTTACACAGGAAATTCACAATTGGATAGAGCTGATTTTTCTCTGCTGATGAAAAGCATGGAACAAATTCCTTTCAGGCTGGAAAAGCTGAAAGGTATTTTCTCCTCTAAGCCTGATTCCTTAGCACTACCTGTGCTCTCATTTCTCTCATCTTCTGTGCAGCTCAGTCTTGTCTCTAGCATTTTGTGGTGAGTGATGCTGGGCTTCTCTTGCCCATATGTTAGGAGAATATGTATTGGTTTCAACAGCACTTCAAATATTCACAAGGAAAATGATCTTTCTTGTCTGTTTTTCTCCAAAACAAAAATCAACATAAAATTTGAGTGGATAGTCCTTAAACATATAGCATATACTTGTATCCAGAAGTGCCATGTGGGTTGGTACTGGAAGGTCAGAAGGAATTAGCAAGTGGATGAAATGGGTGGAATTTCATTCTTGGCCTTTGGATCAAACCAGGAGTTTTGGTTTTGCAGACTCCATAGCAGTCCTGATGATTATTCATGTGAGCAGGGGCAATGCCCACTGTCCCCTCAGAGCCAGCGAGTCCCCTGTGTGCTGCCATCCCACCAGCAAGGGGCCAAGGCACAGGGCACACCATGAAGTTGGGTGCAACCCACTGTGGTGCAGAACCAGCCAGTGCAGTCTGGGTACCCCTGGCAGGGCCCAGCTGGGGTTTTACAGTACAAAGGTGTGTAAGAAAATGTAATTTGAAACTCTGCCATCGAATTATTCTGTATTTGAGTTTGAGAATCTGTTGGTTCTGGTAGAGGTCTAAGGAAGAATCTAAATACTGCAAAGATATTTACCATTCAGGCTTGTTTTGGGAGGGGGCTGAGGAAGGGCCTGATAAGTTATTTACTTGACCGCAGGTAGTTAAAAATATTATTTGGAATATAAACTTCCTTGTCTGAAGACCAGCTTTATGCACCAAGTCCAAAAGCACAAAAAGCAGTTCTCCTCCTGGCCTCCATAAGTATACCTTAATGCTGCTGAATCCTGGAAATTATGCAGGGCATGCTTTTTAAATGTTGATTTTGACTTCTTGCCTGGGACCAAGTGTAAAGTCTTTCCAAGGAAATACTTAGAAGACTTGCAATGAAACCCAGAAGCTTCTGCCAAACCTTAGTTTTCAGAAAGGGAGTAGGGGGCAATCCAGCCTGTTAAAAACTTCCAGTTGCTTGTAATTAAATCCACTTCTTCTGTGCACAATAAACATATACTTAGAAAAAGATCATTTTACATAATACTTATGTGGTTTACTTCTGCTCTTCAGCTGCTAAAAATCAAGCAGTAGGTTTGCTATTTTAGTCTGGGAAGGTTACTGAAAGCTGGGAAGCCAGGGCTGATGCAGCTGTGCCACCGCAGTGGCACGTATCCATGTATCCAGTGGTGACACACAAATCGAGCCAGGGAATCCTTTTCTCATCATGAACCATCTTTCCCACCTCTAACTAGTTCAAGTTTGTTTTGGATTGGCGGGGATGGGAATGAAGAGGAGATAAAAATATCCCGTCCGCACGTCCCTCCTCGCCAGCAGCAGCACCACTGATGGCTTTGAGGGAAACTCTGGATTTGCAGGAGCTTCTCATGGCTGCTTTGAGGGCTGGCAGGAGGCAGGACCACAAATCCTCACCGCACTGAGGTTGGTCTGCCACAGTTCATTCAAGATTGTTTCAAATCCACTGCCATCATTCAGCTGGAGGATGGGACATGGAGGGTGGAAGCTCTTGCTGACAGCTGCTGCTCTTCCCAGCTGCCCCTGGGAATGAAGCAACTGCTAAGTCTGTCAGAAAGCCCAGCTCAGCTAACACCTCACTAGGGAACAAAGAGGCCAAAGCTTGAGTGAGATTTTGCACCCCCTTTTGCACAGAAGGGCTGGCACCAGATTGGGGAATGTGAGAGAGTCACAATATCTCTGCTGATGTTCTGGAGAAGGAAGTCAGCTCAGGCTCCAGAGCAGCCCAATCTCTTATCTTTTGTCAGTACTGCAGTCACCTCAGGTTCTGTTGTTATTGTTGTTGAATGCCAAAGATCAAATTCTGTTTTTATATATATATATATGTTTGTTATGGCCACAAAGTGCCATCCTGGCTTTCGGTGTAGGCAATTTGAGTTTGCCAAGCAAAGTGCCAAAGACATCTCTGATGTTCAGTTAATGAAGTTTCTCATAAACCCAGATCTTCTCCTTTGTCCTTTGGGTGCTGTTTGCTACATGCACAGACACGTATCCCTAGCCAGGAGGGTGGATGAGAGCAGAAGGCTGAGCCCACCAAAGATGGACAGAAGCTTTAAAAGCCTTGTCCAGTGTGTGTGACTGTCCTGCCTGAGACCTCTTGCAGGTGGCAGTGGTAGCTGGAGAGGGGACAGTTTATCCAAGAGGAAAATTTTAAATTTACCCTTGGCAATGGAGGGAGTTTTTAATAGGATGACATAGAGAAATGGTCAGTTGTGACCAGGCAGGTTGCAGGAACTGTTGAGTGCTGTGAAAGAATAGACACAAGGCATGGAAAGAGAAGAGAGGAGCAGCTGAGAGGTATTATCTAATAAGTGACATAAGAAACACCATGAAGCCTTGTAGAGCAGATTTGTTAGGATTTGAGATGAAAATCCCTGTTGCTTGCTGAGATTATCCCCCAGCATATGGCAGGGAATGTAACAGAGATGTAGAATTAGCTGCTAATGATCTGGACACCTCTTGAAAACAGATGTTTGGTGTCCTGTGTAACTGTATGTTATTTAATTTGGCTGAAATCTGGATTACTCAACAACAGGCTTGGCATGGTATTAGGAAGCTTACTATCTTCATTGCCCACTGCCCTCCTCCAGTACAGATAACCTCTTTCTTAGGAATACTGCTGGAGCTACTTGTGCAATGTGAGATTTTTGTAATGTGAGACTGGAATGGGAACTGGGGAAATGGCAATCCCTGACAGCAGATGGTGCCAGCCAGGGGGCAGAGGGCAGGGGGGGAAGCAGCAGGAATCTCCCTGGGCAAGCCAGGACATCTCTGCACCACGGCACTGCCCTGCTGCTGTTACCCAAGGATGGGCAGTGTTTGTTTGTGGTTTCTTCAGAGGATGAGTTATTGACAGATTTCTCTTTCTAAGGATGTGCAGTTCAGGAGGAAGTCGGTCAGACTTGACATTTCTGCACAGGCAGCACCCAGTGCAAAGCCCCTGTTACACATTTCCCATCAGGTAGTTTTGGTACCCCCTTACTCACCCTGCCTTTGAGCTGTTGTCAATAAATACCTGACTCATCCTCTCTGTTGTTTAAGGCACTGAAGTTTTCACCTCAGAGATGTAGTTCCCCTAGTTTCTCTTTGGCATCTCTTACTTAAGCCTTACTTAAGCAATCTGCTCTATAATGCTCTTGCTATGCCTATATTTCTTTATGTTCCTAAGGTCTCTTAATTTACTTATCTCAATTTGCATTACTGGAAGACATCCTCCTGGAGCTGGAAGTCTTTATTGTTCACAGGGGGAAAAAAAATTGTTAACTGTCACTTCAGTTCATCTATTTTCCACTCCTTCCTTCATGTTAAGCTTCCTCTTGGACTTTGGATCTTTTACAGTAAGAGCAAGACCTTAACCTCAGCTTTTCTTTCTAAGTGAGATTCTTTTGACCTGGCGTCATCTTTGTTACAAGGCTTCACACACTGCAGTACAATAATATTTTTCTTGTGGTGCAATGAGCAGAACTGCAGAGGCCGTTCCAGATGGGGTAATTTTTTTCTCCAAATTAGCAACTGTCTTAATAGATATTTTCTGTGGCTTCCAAACTATGTGGTATTGCTTGAGCAAAAATGTAATTCCACTGAGAGATTTCAAGCACAACTTTTGCTGGGCTTCCAGAAACAATGTTTTTTTTTTTAAGGAATCATTTGCACAGTCAAAACAAGTTTGCTAAAGTACCGTGTTGGCATGTTGTAGTTGTGTTCTTTAGAATCAGATTGAAATTGTCAGTATTTTCTGGTATATTCTTCTCCAAGAAGAGATTTTTCCTGCAGGCTTCCATGTTAATGTAAGAGTTAAACCGTAGCAAATGTGTCTTGTAACAAGTGGACTATTTCTTTGCATCAGAGCAGAAAAGCCAGTTCTCTGCCCCCAGAGATCCTCATAAAGCTTCAGCTCAGACTGGGTAATTTCTGTCATTTTAAAATAATCATTTAAAAAGGCAATTTTAATTTGGCCAACTTGATTCCAAGTCCAAAAAGAGTAATTTATTTGCTTGAAACTTCCTTGGAAGGGTGTAGGAATTCTTAAGCACACGAACTGTGATGTGGGTTAGCACACGCAGTCCTTGGTGGTGGCTGCTCTAGCAGGACATGAGTAGACTCTTGGGGGCATTTGCTTGAGTTGTTCTTTGTCACAGACAGATGTGGAGAATTCAGGAAGTCATGAAAAATCCACCAGGATACGCTGCAAGCCTTAGGATCACAGGTAGTTTTCAGAATATCAGTTTCTAAATAGAATTTACTGCATTCCAGAGGACTTCTAAGCTTTTTTTTTATGGTTATTCACCTAATATCATTAGCATGGCCAATAGCTCACTATTAAATTTAAACTGTGCTCTTTTTAAGTCTTTTAAGACTGCAGGGTCTGTAATTGCTTTTGAGATGGAGAGTTTGCAGTTAGGTCCCATATTGTCCGTCCTGGCACATCTGCCCTGAGCCATGAGCACACTCAAACATTCCCTCTTCTGGGCAGGACTCTTTTAATGCCAAAACCAGAAGGACTATTCCATTTTTTTTTTTTACATGATTTTTTTAGACACCATTTTTTTGACACAAGCTTTTTTAACACACTTTTACAAAGCGAAAGGCCCCAAACCGCCTTCAAGCCTTGCCCTGGAGCATCCCCCTGTCCGTGCTTTCGAGGATGGGCAGGGGTGGTGGTTCACACGCTGCATTCCCTGAACAGCCAGCGCTGGGTAACATGTTCCAGCTCCAGAGTGGGGACAGAAAAAGGCACTGGGTGAGCCCTCATTGTGAGCAAGAACAGCCCTTTGTGTTTGTGCACTCGGGGTTGAGCACGTTTTGTGTTGGAGCACAGAAGTGGCTCATCCTTCCCCGCTGGAGGCCCGTGAGATGCTGTTGGAGCTTTTGTGTTTGAGGAGGGAAAGTGGGATTTTTGTGTAGCCCAAGAACTAAAACTGTGCCTGCAGGGTGGGAGAGATCCCTGCCAACTCCCCATGGGAACGGGGCTGGGAGGGCACGAATTTCTTACGTCTGTGGGGAGGGTTTAGTTCAGTGGAGCTCTCCTGGGAAGATGTCACAAGAAGAGTGCGTGCCTTGGTCATTAGGAATTGGTCCATACTGCATTTTTAGAAGAGATTTTTATTTTAATTATTAGATTTATTCTCCACCTGCATCCTACTGTGCACAGGGAAAATCTTGTTTCTGTCACTTGGGAAGCAGCAGTTTTCCAGCACTTCCCAAAATTCCCTCCAGAAAGGGATTATGTCACATCTGCCCCAGATGCTTGTGGAAAACAAAGTGTCTCAGCACAGTGAGTTCTGGGAGGGACACTCACACTCAGGAGCTGATCACAGCAGTGAGGACAGTGCTGGGGGAAGAGGGCTTTTCCTTGGCTTAACTCAAGGGACTGGTTTTAATTAGTGAGGGAGAGCCAGTGCTGGCTGGCCCTATTTCCAAGCTGGACCTTTCAGTTTCTCAAGTGGGAGTGGTGTCCTTGGACTTCTAAAACCTCCAGTGTATTTTCTCTGCCTGTCCTTTGATTAAGGATTTGTTTGTTGACACTTCAGTGGGTTGTGGCTCTGGTGACAGCAGCCCTTGTGTCAACCAAGACAGGGCTGCTCACTGTTGGTAGTTCCTGGCTTTGTCTCTGCTTCCTAGATGTGGTCAGATAGAGGTCCTAATGATCTTCTAAGTTACAAGTAGGGATAATTCTCAGTGGAAAAGTTAATTAAGTGGATTTTTGTATTTCTCCATCTCCTCTGTGCATGTCTTTGGACCAAACAGATGAACAATGGCAATGCTATGCAGATCTCTGTAAGCTAATTTTAATAGCTTGCCTGCAAAAAGCAGATGTGTAGGATGAAACAGAAGGGTCCTACTTGTCTAGTAAATATTTAAAAATTTAGTTCTGGACATACTTTCCATTGAAAAGTTATCTTAAAATAACTGACTGAACCTACCGTGGTGGGGTTTGCATTGAACTAAATGTGGTGTGAAGTTCAGATTTACGTTTCTTTTTATGGCTCAGAGGGTTTCATCTTGAAGGGGTTTTAATAGATGCCAAATGTTCTTAATATCTGTCAAGGTCAATTATAGATGAGAAAATTTTTTTCCCTATTTTTCCATGGAGCAGGAAACACAAAGCAACTTATTGGAATTGTTCCTGGAAGGTTTGAGCTTTGCAGATGTATGAGATTTTTGTATGTCTTGGTAAAATGCTAAAGCTGAAGCTCAGCAAATTACGCTGCTGGCTGTTAACAGAAGGCTCCAGCTATGCTGGTTCAGTAGGAAAAGATATGAGATTGCAAGATTTGCAGCCCTGCCAAAGGGAGATGTCCTGGTGGGTGAGTGATCCCAGGAGCAGCCTGGCTGCGGGGCTGCTGCCCTCTCAAGTCCTGGGGAGCCACCTCACCAAGCCAGAACTAAAGGGTAAAATGTGCTGCTCTGGTTTGCAGCTGCAAACACAGAGATCAATATCATGTCACAACTGGAGGAGCTGTTAAAGTTGGACTGTATGCACTGCTTGTTATTACTTATTTTTAAGCATGACTATCACAGAACAGGAGAAAGGATTCATTCATTTGCAGATAAAGTACTGAGTTCCTTTGTGCTCTGTGCTTTGTTTTCTTATCTTGATAAGTGTGAATTTTAGGGCATCTTTCATTGTTTGCTTTCCCTTTATTAACTTTGTCCCTACCTTTTTACACTTGGAGTTGGTTTTTGACATATAAGCAGTACTCCTTACATTAGTATGTTTTATAGGACTGACACTGTGGTTGTCCTTAACTTTTGGCAGAACTGTTCAGATACTCTTGGATGTTTTGTTCAGCACATCTGCTTTACCATATTTCTGTTTTCTCAAATTTAAAACTCAGTTTTTTTCTGAAACACTGTCAAGGTAATTTTAAAATATTAAACTCTTAAGGACAACTGTTGAATTAAATGATGGGGAAATAGAGTGTTGCAGAAATATTCAAAAACCTTGTGAAAGGTCTTTTCAGCCTTCACTGTTTCCCTTTACTCTTTCTCTGTTAAACAGTCAGTATTAATCAAAGTTAAATGTAAAATTCTCAGTTGACCCCCTATATACATATATATATTGACAAAACCATGTAACTATTGCAACGAAAAATATTGAGCATACCACTCAAAACTGGGGAAAAACAAAATATGGAAGTCCTGTGATAAAATAGGATATTTTCAAATGCAACCTTGCATTGGCAGAACTGACCAGAGCTTTCTCAGGCTGACAAGCTGGAATTTCACTTAAAATACTGTTTTTCTTCCAGCCTGTTTGACATTGGAGCAGGAAAAAATTGGGGGGCTGGTTACAGGAGTTCAGAAAAAGCTGAACGTAGGTTTGACCCACCCCTGGAGGTGGATGTGCTTGGGGTAGAATGTGAGGAAAACAATCACCAACGTGGGTGGGTCTTAGATCTAGTGGCACATCAGCATCCTGCAGGACCTGGCTCCTGCATGCAGGTGGGAAGGATGCAGTGGAGGATGCAGCAGGTGCAATGTGGGCTTATTTGGGAGAGCCCACAAGCCTTTGCAGGGATGATGCTGTTAAAGACCAGGGAAAACAGTGCAGAAGAGCCTCACTAACCTGCCCCTAAAGGACACACCAGCTTGTGAATCCCTTCTGAGAGAAACTGGGGCTTACATCTTCAGCCCCANGTTCTATGAACAGATATGTTGTCTCACAATTTCTAATTTCACCTAGAGCAAGGAAATTACACTGGAAAAAATGAAGTTTGGATTAAGCTGTTTTCTTGCTGTCCTTCCACTTTATCACTTTCTGCAAATATTTGAAGAGATAACTAGGTGCTAACCTTGGATGTTTAATGTTAGGACTAACTTCTGCTCTTTGTTTACCAAAACAGGGCCACTGTGTAACAGCAACAGTGCAAGTCAGTGTCAACACGGGGCACTGATATTTTAAGAGAAGACTTGAACTCATAATAAAACGAAGTGGAGGGTTTAAGGGTGAGTTAAATTTACTGCAGCAGCGCCCTCAAGTGCTGTGACACTTCACAGGAGCGATGGTGCCTGTCCCACGGGACACTGGGGTTTGTGTGCTGGGGCTTGATTCTTCAGCATGTTTAGCCCAGTAAGAGCATGTAAATTATTCTGGTGTAACCTTGAGTGCTCACACAAACCTGTGAGACTGTTTAAATTAGTACCAGCCTGAAGGGAAGTGTGCTGGTTCGGGAGCTTCATTTTTAATTGCTCTGTGGTAAGAAAGGTGTTCTTGGGATGAGTTTGGTTGGAAGTGATGGTAGGAGGAGACCTGAGCAGAGGAGCTTTCTTCAGGCAGGTCAGCCATGGGCCAGGTCCTGCAGGGTGCTGGTGTGTGCTTTGGTTTGCTCAGTTGCCAGATGTATAAACTGCTCTGCAGCTGGCAGGGCCCTTTCTCAGTTTGGGCTGCGGAGATAACGGAGCAGAATCCTCTCTGGTGCGACTCGCTACCTCAGCAAAGGATTTGGCTGGATTTAGGCGTAGTATCCACTGCCATTTGGTACTGAGATAGCCACTCTGGTCAGCTGTGGATTTCTAACCAGCACACCCTACTTGTAATGGTATAAACTGTATGGACATAAGTATGGCATATGAAACAACTGTGCTCTGCTAGAGGTGTTACACATCCCCAGTGTATGGGCATCATTACAGTTGTGCAAGGACCCCGTGGCCCCTGCATTCACCGGGCTGTGGTTTGCCAGCAGAATTGCAGCTCTCCTTGAGGCAGCTGCTGGAGGGAGCCCTGGCTGTGCTCGCTCTTCAGCTTCTGAGCAAGAAAGCCACAGTCGCCTCCAGAATTGCAGCATCTCTTTTAGCTGTCTGACAAAGCTGTCTGTGTGATTTCCTCCATTCTCCAGAGCTCCCTGATGTTAAGCTCTCCCCCTCTTGTCTCCCAGCACGTATAATCAAAGTAGGTCAAGTCATCTTTGTTCGGGAGAAGAACTGCCGAGTGATACCGCTGTGTCTGGAGAAGCAAATTCAGCCCAAGGGAATGATTCCAGGGGGATAGTGCAATCATAGCACCTAATAATTACCTGTATCCACAAAATGAACATTGGAGGCATTGCTGAGAGCAGAAGGCGTCACCTACAACACTCCCTGTGTGGAAATAATGCCCTCTCCTCCCAATTCTTTAGTATTTTTGTAAAGATACTTCAAAGTCTTTATTTAATACTCCTGCCTATGCTATTCAAATGTGTGTTCTGTAATGTCCTTTTGTGTGGGTTTCTCTGGATCCAGAGGGAATAGCAATTGCAATAGTGATAGCAATCTGTGGAATGAGGAATTGCAACATTTGGGCCATACCCACTTCTTATACTTGAGCCTTCAATGAGTATTTCTAGAATAAAATAGAAAGAGGTCAGAGGGAAGAGAATTTAGAAATCATTCAATTGTTTGACTTATGAGAAAAATAGGGTAGTGACACATCTTTAAAATAAACAAATACAAAGGTCAGTGGCCATATGGAGATTCAGTAGCCCAGGGCTTTTTTTGGTCACTTAGACAAGGAAGCTCTAAAGCCTTTGGCCCAAATGCTGCTCTCTGCTGCACTTGTGGAGTTTCACACAACTCCTCCCTCAGGTGACCTCGGGCTGGTTTTTATTTGCAGAAAGGAAAAAGGATTGCTTTTCTTTTGCTGAAAGTTTTACCACTCTGGAGCAGTGCTGTGAAGAGTTGGTTACTGGAATCAATCCCAATTACAGGTGCCTTAGTGCTCCCCAGTACAGACTGGAGGAAGATGCTCATAATTACTAAAGATGCACCCCTCTCCAGGTGAGACATCCAGCAGGTTCCTTGGGCATTTTGGACCAAAACACAGGGGCAATGTGTGAAATACTGTGTGTTAGATGTCTGCAGGCAGGAACAAAAGAGAGTGAGCTCATGGGGAAGTTCTCTTAATTGAGTTTTTCACCAGGATAATTTATTTTTTCAGGGCAGAGCACTTATTTACATATACTATTTTATTTCTGTTTTATTACATTCTAATACATGTAAGGAGCAAGATGATTCCATTCCAGAAGGAATTGTCCCAGAATAAATACAGGCTCATACAAAGCTGGGTTTTTGCTGCTATCACTCCCAGTTTGTTCCTTGGGGACCATCCTGCCTGTCTCTGTACCTTGCACAGAACAACTCTGGGGCTGTTCTCCCTTCCTGTGCCCTCTTCCACTTCAATTCTGGGGTGCAGTTAAATGTACCACTGTGGTCTTGGTTTCATATGACTCAAATCCCTAATCCTGCCCTGTAATCCTACATGACCACAGCTAGAGATGCTTTATTTCTGGTTTTCTTTCTGGAGGTGAAATGTCCAGTCACATGTTCGCAGGTGACACTGGAATGTGACATCTGGAAGCGGAAAGGGGCACTCCCGAGTCAGGAGTTTTGCCAGAAGTGTGGAAGTGTTTCAGGGCAGAAATGGTCTCCAAGAACACTTTCCAGGGTGGATGCATGTCACTAGGAGCTGGAGTGTGTTTTCACAGGAGACACATGCTTGGTTTTCCTCCTCCCCTTCTGCCAGGCTGGAGCTGGATATCTGCGGAGGACACTAACAAACATCAAACCCTGTGTCACAGTAGTGCAGGGACAACTTGCATTATCACTTTGTCCTCTTTACACCTGCTCTACAATCACCCTCCAAAAAGGAGGAGGGAAAAATCCCCCAAAAATCAGAAAGGGAGGAAAACAACCAAGTTACTTGACAAAGCTCAGAGGGGAACAGGAGTAGGGAATTTGTTTTTGCTAACAGAAGAGGGGGCCAAAGCTACAAGGACTAAGGGTGGGTTTAAAGTTAAGAAAGGAAGAGGGTGACAATGGGAAACAATGGAAAGAAGTCAGGGAAGTGAAGGAGCAGAGTAAAGGGTGCACAGGAGAAGCTGCTCCCAGGCAGCATTCTGGGTGTGAGACTGGCCAGCCTACCAGGGGAGCTGGGGCTGTGCCTGCCCAGCTCAGGGTGCAGCTGCCACTGCTCTGGCTATGGTTTTGACATCTGCAGTGGGTTATTATCTGGTGTGGGGGGACAAAGTTTGTCGAGCTATAATTTGCCTTAATAATAATAATATCAATTTATGTCATCTTACTCCACAGGCATTTATTCGTAGCTTGGGGGAAGTTGTACTTTTTTGTCTCTGTCTTGCTTCTGCTTTTGAAACCCAGGGCATAGTGCTTCCCTGGCAAAGGCAGCTTTTTTGGAGAGCTTTCTGCTCTGTGCCTGGTTAGAAGGTCCCCCCAGCCCTGGGCTGAACTCTCTCTCTTGCTCAGGAAAATATTTTGCTGAGCAGCCACAGCAGGGCAGGTTTGTCACAGCAGGTTTGCCCAGGGATGCTCACATCTTCCCGTGGCTCTGGATCCATGCTCGGCTCTCACCCTGCAGCAACTCGGGGATGGCTAAAAGGGAGGATAATCTGGATTTCTTGCAAACACAGACAGTTACAACACTGATAACAATGTGGCAGCAGAGTTTCCATTTCCCTGCTTAGAGTATCTGCTCCCACAATGGCGTTTGCAGAGCCACGGTTGTATTCTCCTATTAATGACTTGCAGGATCATGGTTTTCAATGCTTTTTGCTTCTAGGCTTTCTGGAAGCAGCCTGCAAATGGCACTTGATTGCTAATGTCACATCATGGGAGGTGGTTAGTCTGAACCTCTGCCTGTAGCAGACATCTAAAAGCTAATGGAAACTGGTAGAAATCTGTGTATTACAATAAAAAAATCATAATGCATACAAGGAGCACAGCTCTGAGGAGCCTGACCAGCCTGCTGCACGTCTGGTTTGGTGATATGTAAAATTCTGGAAAGGCAACAGTACACATAGACACTTTTTGTTCCTGTATAAACAAAGCAATGGGAGTGCATACGTGGTTGAGCTGTGGAGGGAAAATATAGCCTGAAAACTCCTGTGCAGGCAGGACATGAGGTGACGTGACTGCCCACTGAAGAGCCAAAAATCAAGAAGAGTATCAGAAAAGTAACTGAAATGGGGCTGTTAGGAGAAATAAATGTAGGTAAGATGTTGCCAACTGTTACAGTCAGTTTTTCTCTGGGTCCCACCATGGTTATTGCTTTTCTTCCCTCAGTTATAGTGCATGGAGCACTGGCACTGAACTTCTGCTGTCAGTCCAAACAAACCAGATTTTCTAACTCTTAAGAGATCTGAGAAACGTTTTCAGTGCACCCAAAAGACTCATGATTGGAAGGTGTATTTTCTTTTAAAGTTTCATAGCTTTGGGAGGGTTTGACCCCATATTTTAAAGTGGCTGGGATTTGCACATTTATGGTAAATTGCACTGAAATACTGTTGTGTGGGGGTGGTGGTGTTTGTTGCCACAGCTCAGGGATGTGAGAGTTGTCATCCTCCTCCTGAAGCGGGGTGCTTTGTTTCAGCATCGAGGGGAAAATGAGGAAACCTGTGCTTCTAAGAGAGGGAATTTTAAAACACATAAGCATGTCAATGTGAGATGAGAAGTGGCATTAGTGTGGCACCTGGATCTTCTCAGTGGGGAGGAGTGGCTTCCACTCAACTGGGTGCTGGGCCGTGCCCTTGGGATGTGGTTCAGTCACGCAGCTCCTGCTGCTGCACGTGCAGTTTATGAGCCCTGCACATGGACTATTGGAAGTTCCATGCTCATGGAAGTTTTCTAACACCGAATTCAGAAGGTGTTAGCAAGAATGAAGGAATAAATCCCACATTGTTACCATCTCCTGGAGGAATAATTGTTGCAGATAACACTGTATGTTTGTGCCTTTGTCAGTTGTGGTGCCACTTCTAGAGCTGACTCCAGCATTACCCTCCAGCTCCAACCCAAGAACCACATCTGGAGTTGTCTGGAGTCAATCCAGGAGCTGTTTCCAGCATATTTTCTGGAGCCACCTCTAAAGCTGTGTCTAGAGTAATTCCAACTCTAAGGTCATTTCTAGAGCAACCATCAGACTTGCCCCCGGGTCAGGGTCTTGCAGTCGCTCCCAGCGCTCCTCTGGTGTGAGTTAATGTGTTGATCCCACATGGAGCCAAGCTGGAGCAGCTCCTGGAGCCCCCCCCTTTGCTGTCTGCGGGGTGAGGTCCTGCCCTGCACTGGGGCTGCTGCCAGCCCCGACCACCTCTGCTCTCGCTGCTCTCCCTGCTCATGGCACATTTACCAGCAGGGCATGGAGGGCATGGGGCCCTCTGCAAGGCTCTCTCTAGTTTTTTTCTTTGCCGTGTTTTTCCCCCGTCACTCACGTGGCTCCCCCCTGGAAGCAGCAGTCGTTTCAATGTGTGCTTTGTGGCAGCAGGGCTGTCTGAGCCCTTTAAGCGGGAGATGAGCTCAGGTAGAAGGAACGCAGAGAGCTCCTTTCATCAGCCAGGGCCCCGCCGGCGGCTGCGGGGCATGTCCGGCCAGTTATAAATGGATCATGTGTTGCTATTTTTAGCCGGGAGAGGATTGTAAATACAAAAGGGTATAAAGTGCAAAACTTAGCAACAGTGGCGTTTGTTTGCTTTTTCTTTTTTTCTTTTTTTTTTTTTCCCCTTCTTTTTTCTTTTTTTTCCCCTTCCCCTCCCCGTTGGCAGGAATGTGTTTGGGAGAGGAATGAAGTTAGAGCGGGAGCCTTTCCTGGGTGGACTTTGCCCTGCGTGCGGCTCCTATAGACGGAGATACACAGATGTGTGTCCCGGTGCCGAGCCGGGGCACTGATGCTGCTTAAAGCGGCCCGAAAGCGCAGCCGGGACCGGGACGGGAGCGGGGCGGGCCGGGGGGGGAGCGGAGCCCTGCCGGCATCGGGGACAGAGTTCAGCGAATGGAAAACACTGACACGGGTAAAAATAGCAACAGCGGGGTTAAAAATAGCAGCTGGTGAAACAAACGTGCAGCAAGCTCCTGAAAGCCCTCCTGGGAACCTCTGCCTCCCTCCCCGCCCCGGCCCCGCGCCCCGTTGTGCTCCAGCCAGGAACCCCAAAACAAACCCCTCGGCAGATTGAAAACATTAAAGCAGACCCTGCACTCTGCAGAGGACGAGCTTTGGGGGACTTTTTTGACGGTTTTATGGATTTTTTTGTTATTACAGTTTTTTATTTTGTTTGCTGAAGCTTTGCGCCAGAGAAAGGGGAAACTAATTCCTCTTTTGCTGAGTCTCTCGTGGTCCTGGGACAGACAAGTTAGAAGGTCCTTGGGGTTTTTTTTTTTTCCCCCTTTTTTTTTTTTTTTTATTTTTTTTTT
>VXBX01008146.1:1139859-1156423 GCA_013400415.1 Scytalopus superciliaris | reverse complement strand
TCCTGTCACAGATCTAGGTGTTTACAAGCAAGGCAAGACTCTTTAGAACCAGCAAAAACTAGGCCTAACTAAAATAGTTTAAGTAAACAAAGATGTTTCTCTTTTGAGAGGAGGTAGATGTGTCTGTGTAAGGACATGGTCCCTATGGAGTCTGCCCTACCACAGAGTATAAATAAAATAAAAAAATCCACAGTGGAAAATAAAAATAAAATTAAAATAATAAAAAAAAAGGAGCTTTTTTGCTCTTGCTTTTCCAGTGCCTCATCCTCGGGGTGCTGCTGGTTGGTGTATCCCGGCTGCTGCCTGGCAGTGCTCCCCCAGCAGCATTTTCCTTGCTAGATGTCCAGAGGGACAGCAGCAGATTCCTCCCCTGCATGTGTGGCCAAAGAATTGCAGTTTTGCACCAGAATCAGGTGGGGCATGTATAACTTGAGTGCAGCAGCAACGTGGTGAGTGTCCCCCTGCCCATCGCCCCAGCCTGGGAAATCTCTGCCTGGACTGAACCCACGGGATAGCTCAGCCTGTTTTTATTGATGCAATTGAAGGCAGGCAACCTTTGTTATTTAGCGGGTTTATTGTCCTCTGCTCCACCTCAGGTTTCACCTGTATTTCAAGGAAGTAGATGAAAACATTTTGAAGCCCGCAGGATGGAGGTCATCTTTGAGAAACATCCTACAAAAGTTTCTTTCCTGGGGAAATGATTTTTTTAATTCTTGTTAGGAAGCTTGTAGCTCTATTTAAACTGGGTTTTTTTGTAGTCCATAAAGGCAGGAGGAAGGTGCTGTAGCACAGCTGCTTTGTATTGCTTGAGAACAAATTGTCTCCCTTGACCTTGGTGGGAGTTTGGATGAAGTTGCAGCAAAGCAATACAGCTTAAAATACAGGGTAGAGGGCTGTGCCTGCCCCCTTCTAAATCTGTGATAACCAGGAACTTCCTAAGAGGCATTTCATAAGGAGCCTGAACTGAGGACTGGTATTTTAATTTCAATAGATTATGATCATTTGTCTAGGCAGAAAATTTAATTCATTCCTGCATCAAGCTTTATTTTTGGCTTGTGAGACTTAATGCCTTTAAAAAACACCAGTCTCGATTTAAAGTCTTTAAGATGTAATATAAATATTTTGAAATGCAGGCAGCAACATTGTTATTTAAAAAAAGTAGCAGAAAAATGTAATCTCTGTGATAGTATCAGCGTGCCAGATATCATATCACCTGAAACTTCTTGGGAGGTTTTCTTAGCTCAGACCCTGTGTGGATCAACTTTTGCACATTTTCAAGTGAGCAAGATTGCAAACAAGGATTTAGATACTGTAAAGTAGTAAAATTGCAAAGGAGAGACAGTGGCGTTGGAGAAAAGGGACTCTGATATTTAGTTTCTTTTTCTTGGCATTATTTAGACTCCCAAATGACAACGTTTCTAGTTTTCTAGCACAAAGGAGGCTTCATGCTGTTCAGGATCTGCTGTAAAGTTCTAGTACAGATCATTCTGTATCCCAAACAATTTATCTAGTTCAATGATATTTTTATTTCACAGTTACAGTTTATAGACCTTAGTCTAATAGATGGTATTTTTGGAAACCTCCCGTTTATCTAACAATAAGAGCCAGGATGGAATATCAGTTTCCACTTAGATTTTCCTGAATTCTCTCCCATTAAATCAATAACATTATTTTTTTAAATTAAACTTTCTTTTGCTTTCAGGGAGAAAGGCTAAAAAGGAAAAGAAAATTAAAATTCTATTTAAAACAAATACTGAGGCCTAAAAAAAGAAAAACGGCATATAATTTCAGATAAGTTAAATAATCCGGGTGGGTTTTGTTACAACATTCGCATCATTGTAAAATGTGATTTTAATCGCAGGAATGTGGCTGATTTACAGCGTACGCTGTGAATGCTGGAAGGAAATGTGAGCAGGCCATTGTGACTTCAGTTTGTGTACATCAGCCTCACGTCCCAAAGCCGAGCTGTCGGGAGAGGGGCCGGGAGGCTGCGCGGGGAGATCACATCCCAAACCCTTCTGACAGACTGACTTCCAGCAAACAACAAAGCGCTGCCTCCTGGTTCTTCAGCAGCCCCGGCTACCTGAAAGGGGCTTTGTGCACACACAGAATGGTCGCAGTAGCACTTTCCTTTCTGTCACAGAGGTCTAAATAAATGAATTGGCCATCTGCAATTAATTCACATTGTACAAATAGTTTGAAGACTGAGTCGTCTGTCTTCCGAACAGAGCGATCTATTTTTAGCTTTTCAAGCAAGCCTGTTTTGTGTTCTTTGTAGAGTCAGCGACATTCTTTCAATTTTTCAGCTTAATTAACACAAAAGAAATTGTAATCTGAGAAGGCAGCAGAAACAAGAACCCCCTGAAAACCATGAATTTGCAAGAAAGCAGGAGACGGGAGCCTTGCAAAGGAGAGATGGCAAAAAGAAAGGAAAAAAAGTTCAGAGCAGTTTGTGGGATTCGGGCTGGACACTGTATAGGCTCAGTCTATACACGGTTTGTTGTTCTCAGTGAATGCTCACGGGCAATTAATTTTGGGTTCTTTATTCTGAAAATTATGAGGGCAACAGAAGGAACATTTTCGTGTGAAGTAGCTGCAACAGAAGAATAGTTGTGAATAAAGCAGAGTTCTGTAGAGTTACATAAACACGTGTGGCCTGAGTGTGAATGTTGGTGTGTGCCCCTGGATGGCTGAGGGAACACTGGACCCCTCTGGATGGACTCTGTGCTTGCACTTGTGGGTAAATTGTTAGTCCAAGCTTAGCTATATCCATATATACATGTGGGTTTTATTAGAATCATGTCCTGACAAATGCAAAAATATCTGTATATCACCAGGTGTATTCTGCACTACTTTAGTTGGAAGATTTGTAGCAATCATTTGAGAGAAGGAAGGCACAGCTTACTGCTCAGAGATATTTAGGTTAAAATGTCATTACTTTGTACAAAAGAACTGGATAAACACAGAATACCAACTGCAATCAGTGAATGTTCAGTAGTACTTTGAAATAGCGATGGGGTCTCTGCCTGCTGGCAGGTGCTTTTCTGTTTAGATATTATATACATAATATAAATATACAGCATTAGCATTTGCTGTGCATTAATATTATGCATGCGTGGCATGTGAGCTTCCCAGTTAAATGTCTTTCCAAGCATCCGTTTGCAGGTGCTTGTCTGAAATACGCAAACAGAAGGAGGAACAGTCATAAACACTCAGCCTCCCCTCCTTGAATCCAGGCAAAGAGCTGGCAAGGCTGAAGCACAGCCCCAAGAAGCCCCTCTGCAGCTCAGGAGGTGGCCACTGCAGCACAGGGAGCGGGAGCACAGATTCCTGCATCGACTGGTGCACCCCTAGCCTTGTGTTCTTGAGTTGTGTGCGCCACCTTTTAAAAGTAAAATGTAGAGTCTAACTTATTTAGAGGTATTTAGTTGCCCAGAAATAGGGAAAACTTCCTAATGGGAATATACTGCTGTAGGTATGGCAAATAGATTCACCTCAGATTCAGCTGAAAGCCCTTTTGGAGATCTGCCTGCATCTTTGGATACAAAGTACCCTTGGAAATCTGGTCTCCTTGTGCTCTTGGGAACTATTCCCCAGACATCCTGAGTGTCAGCTTTTATCTGGTTCCTTCCCAAAACTGTGTCTGAAGAAGTTGTATCACACATATCCCAGAAAAAAAAAAAAAATGTGCCAAAGGGTTTGTTTAATAGGTGGAATTTAGTTCCCAGAACCATGAGTACCTTGGAGTGTATCGAGTTAAAGCAGAAGATTAAAACTCAGTTAATTCCTCAGTTGGTGCAGAACTGGGCTCTGGCAGGATTGTCATCAACCTCTCCAGCTCTAACCAGTTTTGCAGTCCCAGAGCTTCTCCTCCCAAAATAAGTGCTGGGGGGAGATTCCTTTCACTGCTGAGGGTTTGTAAGACTCTGTATCCCTGTTTTTCCTTCACTGTAGAAACGGGCTCTGTCTCCCATCTGTAAATGACAAATTCTGCAGAGCAGTTTGTGGGGAGGAGGAGGAACATCGATGTTCTTACTGAGAAACAACAAGAAAGTTGTAGAGCTGTTGCAAAGCCCCTGTGGAGGATGAAGGAGGTGTGTAACTGAGGTGTGCTGCCAGTGAGGCTGCAAATAAACGGGGATGGTGAGCAGTGGGGGGACATTGCTTTGCTCGCCTGGAAACTCGGGAAATCTCTCATTAAAAGTTGTGTCACTCGTTGTCACTGCTCTTCCCAGTGCCAGGTTTGATACACAATTCCAGCCTCAGCTAATGCAAAAGCTGCTGATCAATGCTGATATTAAAACTGGAAAAAACCCCCAAACGCTCAGTTTGCATCCTTTTGCATTAATTTCTGCCCCATACAGTGCTAAAGGAGATAGAGGAAAATGAATGGGCTAAACAGGCACATTCTAATGTTTAAAAATGGTCACTACTTTGATTTTTTTTTCCCCAACGATTTGTGGGTATTCATTAAAAACAATAAGGTAGATTTCTGTCATTTCCATACCCTTAAAAACTTTTGGATCTTTATTGAAAGAAAAGTGAACTTATTTTTTAAAATTCTGGTTAAATAGAGTAATGAAACAGGAAGTATGTCCTAAAGTACGTTTCTTTTAAGCACCTTAAGAAAGTCTATTTAAGGATCCTTCTGTAAGGATGTAAATTCTAAAATACCTATTTAGTGTAACAGTTGTAAAATATGTGAGGTAGTCAATCATACCTTTGGCTTTTATACCCAGCCAGGTTACTTGCCAACATAAACAAAGACTTGAAGGCTTATTTTTCAGACATTTCAGACAGAATCCAGTGTGAACGTTTCACTTCATCCATAATATCCTAAATATTAATTATTTCTTAGAGGAATCAACCAGATTGTGACTTCTAAAAACAGCACTAAGGTATCTTCTACTTCATCCATTTTATTCTCATCTGATTGTCTCTCCAAATAAATAAAATATTTCTTTTTTTTTAAATGCCAGACATAATATGTTGATAATTTTTTTAGAAGGTCTGCACCCAGTGTGTCCTCTATTGAGTCATAAGTCATGTCTGTAGACCACTGCATTGTTAAATAACAGTAAATATTCTTTGCTGCTGAATCATCCACGGGAAGGACAGATCCAGCACCCAGACTGTGGGCACTGAGAGGGGCAAAGTGCTCCATGCTATTAAGGATTCAAGAGAATTGCTCAGATAATTGGCTGTCCACAGCCCTTCTCCATACTCTTAGCCCTGAAAATAGCCTCCTCAACAGAAGTGAGGAGGAGTTTATCCTGAGATGCCTGTGATCAGCTGGAAGCTAACCTTGCTGCAGGAGGAGTTCTGCAGCAGAGCTCCTTCCCAGCGACTGCAGCTTGGGTAGCGTGTCAAGGACCGTGTAACAGGCTCATTGCAACTAACCTTGAGAAACTGGCCGGCCCACTTTGCACGAGGAATGGCCAGAAATCAAAGCTGGGGAGTGTGGTTGGGCTGTCCCATCCATTTGTGTTCTGTACTCCCCACTGTTGGTCTTCCCTGCTCTCTTGGGGGACCTCTTTGGTCTTTGCCACACAAGACATCCATCAGGAATACTGAGCTTTCCCTGCTTGGCATTTTGGGCTTTCACACAAGGGACTTTTCACGCTCTAGCAAGTGATTTCTTCTGCCAAGGAGGACTCTCAGTTTCCTCGCCATGTCTTGCCGTGTTGCTGCAGAGCCCAGCAGGCAGCAGAGGGAGCACAAGTGAAGTCCCTTTCCCAGTGCCATGGGATAGCAGCACTAACGGTGTGTAAGGCAGCAAAGAGGAATGGGAGAGAGAAAGAAGGGTGAAAGCCGTCTTGGTTAGTAGTTTACTGGAAGTGGATGAAAGGGCTGGAGGGAACAGGTTAAATGTCTGAGTATTAGAGAATGAGGAGCTAAATATGGCATCTTAATATGGCATGTGGCAGGAGGCCAGATCTGTTAGTTCGTAGATATTAACCTGCTTTCAATATTTGATTTTGAGCAGATTAAAAACCAGGAGAGGAGATTTTTTGGGTTCTGGTTTTGACAGGGATGGAGTGTCTAAAGAGCCATTTTAGTGCTGTGGCATCCAGCCCCAAATTCTCATCTGGTGAGACCTAGGGATCAAAGCCACAACACTACAGAATACTGTGAGTGCAGCTACAAAATGTATTTAGGTGGTCATGGCTCTCTGGAAATCAAATGTCACACTGATGTTCATATCAAGAAGAGTGTGCAAATTCAGCTTTACCCCTGGGTTAAAACATGTAGCTTGTCCAAGGTATAATTTTCTCATGCTCTGTGTTAGATGTGTTTATGCAGTACCAGAGCAGGACAAGTTGCTGAAATACAGGGTTTCTTAGGAATCAGCTGCATTAATGACTTTGTTATAACTGAGGATACAAATGCAAGTGACATTTATGTAACAGACTTTCCAGCATAAAAGCCAAAGTCTGCTGGCTGTAAACACTCAGAAAGCTTTACCATGAAAAATTATAACAATCAGGGACTAGATGTTATGTTTAGAGAAAATGTAGGGTGAGATGCCTTTTTCATTGCCTTTTTCCAAGAGGAATGATTGAGCTGAAGTTAACTTTTTACTGCTTAAGAAGATTAGGTGGTTCATAGAAAAACAATTCAAAGTGCTTACTTTTTAAAGCTTTTTTAATAAGAAAACTTCAAAGAAGTTCATTTTAGAGTAGAATTCGAGTAATGCAGGTAAGGTAGTTAAAAATTCCCTCACTGAAGTGTAGTTTGAAAAATAAACTTTCATGGCACCTATACAAGTATTTCTATAGATCCTTATCTGTAAGAACAGCAACATATTTCTTTTTTTTTAATTAAAGATCATTATAATTGCTAATGTGTGATTGTTTGGGGGCATATGTGAGTCAAACTGTGGTTTGGAGAACACAGTTTTTGAGAACACCTTAACCTTCACCGAATCCTTTGCTGGGCTGTAACATCTGTACTAAATTAAAATCCAGGCCCATGTTGGAGATGCCCTAAGTCCTTGCCAAGGAGAGGAGCACCTCCAAGAGGACAAATGAGAAAGCTGGGAATCATTCAGAATAACTGAGGAAAGGAATTCCATAAGACAGTGACCATTTTGTAGAGAAGCCGATTAGCAGTTCTGGAAAGGAACAAAAGAAAAGAACCTTTGAAGCCAAAACAAAGGGGCAGAAGAGGAGTTCCAGTTATTTAGGGAAGAGGTGCTGCCTCACAAAGAAGCAAAACCTTCTAGAGAGGGATGAGGTAGACTCAGTACTGCTAGAAGAGGCATAGTCAGGCTAAGAGGTGAATTCAAACCTGTTTGTTTTTTCCATGTATTTGTTTTCTTTGTTTATGTGGTTTTTTAGCTTTTTTATTGTCTTTTATTGAGTGGGAGTTGGGGTATTTTTGAAGAGTTAGGTCTCTGTGTTTAAGAGGGTACTTTGCTAAGCCTGTATTGCTTTCTTACTGGTCCTCTAAGGATCCTGCTGGAAAACCAGAGTTTCTCACAGCCATCCTACCCTACGGAAATGTACTGAAAGAACTGTCTCCAGAAAATTGTTCCCCAAGTGTTGATGTGTCCAGATAGTCAGCTTGGGTCTTCCAAGGTAGTCAGTAGTGATTCATTCATGATGGATATCTGTCTAGACATGAGAACTTGATGCAATAAAAAGGTTTCTTACTCGGATATTAAGAGACTGTAACAATTACATAATTGTTACTGTGGTAGGAGGTCTCAAACCATGGTAGGTTATTACTGTCATGTCTTGTCCCATCTTCTCTGCCTGCAGACTGGTTTGGAGTGTTTGGATCCAGCCAGAGTACCCATGTCCTTCTGCCTCCTCTCACCTGGGTTTTCTCCTGTTTGTAGGTTTCACCTTGATGCTTTTATAAAGACACGTCCTTGAGGACTCTCTTAGGGGCAGTGAGATCCTGCAGTCCATTTTCTTAGCTAGTGTAAGCATTGCTTCAGCACTTCATGTCCTTAATTTCATAAAATAATCTGTTTCAACTCTCTGGTAACAGGAAATCCTTTATTCATCCTTAGGCAAGGAATGTCGTAGCCTTTTTAACTTTACTCTTAAACAGTACTAAACATACACAGATCACTGAAAAAGAGCTTTCCTGCAAGTTGTTCCTGCACAGTTTGATCTCGTAGCTTGTGTGTCTTAGATTGGGCCACTGTCAGCTCTTCTGTTTTGGCTGATACAGCCCACACTGACCCATGGAGAGTCTGAAGTCTGCTCTTTCTATCCCCTTTTCTTCCCTCCAAACCAGCTGTTAGAGTGGGGAAGAATTAAATCTTCTTATTTGTAGACTGAAAGTGTGGAGATGGTCTGTGCTGGTCATGGTGGTTGTTTCTGCTTTGGGCCACTGTCGTTCAGCTGGGTGCAGAGCATCTCCAGCAACACGAGTCTTTGATCCACCATGGAGGGTCTGATACCAAATAAATGTAAACAAACCTTATAGCCAAGACCTTGTTTGCAAAATAAAATGGGGTTATCGTTTTGATGGAGAGCTATTTTTGCTGTGTCACAATTGCCTAGGTCCCTTTTGCCTGCCAGAATTGGGAATTTATAAACTCCCTCACTTGTTTCCTCACTCCAGGGAAGCAAAACCAGGAGACTGAAACTCCATTTTTCTTTCAAATGAATACTAATGGCAAATGTTATGAAGTACTTGCTCGGCTTTGTAATAATATACATGTCCATTCATGAGATGGTCCAGACAGAACAGAGGATTAGGAATATAGCATTTAAGACTGAATTTGAAAAGGCAGCCCCCAAAATATCCTCTGAAAGTTTGGCTTTATTTCACGCTGTCGGCCAGGATTCTCCTTCCAGCACCACCATATTCATAATAAAGAAATAAATTAAATCCACCCCTTCCTGTCTGCCTCACAACACACGGCACTGTGCATGCTCAGCACATGTGTAGTTTTGATAAAGAGACATTATCGAGCCTGAAATCATCTTAAATAAAACAAATAATGTGGCTGCCCAGCACTTCCTCTGGAAGTAGTTCCTTGGACAAATCTTCGTTAACTCTCACATGTATGGAGTCAGTATATGCATCCCTCAGTACCGCCAGTTCACAGAAGGAGTTTTTCAGGCTGACTGTACCGCTGTGTATTTTATATATAGGGTGTGAAGTGCAGCCACGCAGCAGGGCCTGCCTTCAGCCCGGCACTGCCCACCCGGCATCTGCCACGGGGCACACGGGATGGGACAGCAGTCCCTGTGCTGTCCCCTGGGGCTGTGGCCGAGCTTGCCACTCGTGGGGTGGCCGAGGTGGCGGCTCAAAGCCATGGAATCCCCTGCCCCTCGCAGCATCCCTGGATTCTTGGATGCTCTGAGGGCTTTCCGTGGCTGTGATCGTGCTGAGCAGAGGAGAGGGGGCTTGCCGTGGGTGACACTGCAGTGGTTCCCACGGGGGGTTTGGGGTCTGTGTCACCGGGGGATGCCCGGGGAGCAGGTCCAGGCGCCGGGGCTGGTTCGGGGCTCACCGGGGGCTCGGCCACCCGTGTGCTGTTTACACAGTGCAGGCAAAGCTGCAAAGGGCCGATTGCTGCCGAAGCCAGTGGGGCAGAGTTAGACAAGGGAGCAGTGGAAAAACAAATTCGGTGCTGGAACACGGCACAGCATAAAGCAAACTGGGAGGGGACCTGTGAAACGACACAGCACCGGCTCCCTGTCCTCTTGGGTGCTTCATGCCAGGCAAAGAAAGACTGAGGAGTGTGCAGGCTTTTTCTTTTCTTTTTTTGTCGGGTTTTTTTTTTTTTTTTTTTTTTTTTTTTTTATTTTCAAAATAAAAAGTATCTTTTGTCTGGTGCTTTGAATGTGGCAAGCATGCTGGTTCTAGCTCTCTCTGGTTTTGCTGGAGGGCCTGTGGGAGAAGGACTTGACAGAATACTAGCAGCTTTCTCAGCATTTTCACTTAAAGAAAACAGTATTAAGATTCTGAATAGAGACTGTTTTTTTCATCAGACATTGCTGAAAATGTTAAAAGAGTTAAAGAGGTGTTAAGAAAAGGAAGACAGACTGTTGAAAAAAAATTGCTTCCTTTTTGAATAATTATTTTATGATGAAATGTGCAGCAGAAGGGCTTAAAGGTCACCAGCGAGCTCAGGGCCCCTTGGTTCTCAGCGCTGTGCAGACACGTCGGAAGCAAACAGCAAACCTGTACGAGAGAGGCAGATAAAAGATAGTTGGACAAAGAGGCACAGAAGGGGGAAGTGGCTCGTCCAAGGTCACGCACAGATCGGTGGCTGTGCCGGATTGAACCGTCTGTGGTGGATCAGGTCTCCTGGGTCCCGTCCCCCTGTTTGATCCCCACGCTCAGCTCGTCTCCCTCGGCAGTTTGTGAGTGTTCAGACAGGTCTGAGCATCCCCCAGCTGGGAATAATTCTGCTCCTCTGCTGGTTTTAATGTGGCAGAGGCAAAATCCAGTGTTGGATCACAGGTTCTGACCCAGCCTAGGGTTGGAGCTGGGTCCAGACCCTGACCCTTGCCTGCTTCCCAGAGCCCTGGCCATGGATGTCTTTCCTGGCTTTGTCTGAGACAGAGCAACAAGGGAAACCTTTCATTGTGCACCTAAAGACTTGGAGACAATCAATTGGTTTATATACATTTCTAAGACCTAAGAGGCATGAAAAAAAAGAACCCACCAGAAAGACTTACTTCACTGTAAAAGGGTCTAAATTCTGCAACTGCCCTAGGGCGTGTGGGGCACTCTTAATTTAACATCAAGGCACTTACAAAGTAATGGTGCTTGCTGTTAGTTTGCCAGACAGACGGATTCTTCCAGAAAAAACAGGGTACAAAAGACCCCTATTCTATAACTGTGTCAGTGTGTAATCTTAGGATCTAGGCTTAAGGTTTTTTCATCTAAAGAAAAAGATGGGAGAAAATACCCTTTTTCAAAGGGAGCACTTTTAGACCTTTAGCAGTGCAGAGACAGAGAAGCAAAATCAGAGTCTTGTTTTCCTTGCAGATCGTCTCTAATAACAGCTCCTGGTATTGAGAGTACTGTGGTTTGCTAGCACTGAAATGTAAAGTTATTTTGAGCATGAAAGCCTGAACATCATTCTATTTAAAAAAATGTGAAAGAAGGAGGGGAATGTTTACAGCACATTAAAACCTGTGTGACAACTTAGCAAGAACTATTTTAACAATCCCCTTATTCCCTTTCCTGTTATGCACTATAAAATGAGAATGCAGTGTCACTAATAAATAATACTGGCAGGGAGGGATGGCTCCCCGTGCTCCTGGAGTTAGGCTGGGTCAGGCTGAGCCTAAGCTAGGCTCAGTCCTAGTTCCCACCCTGCTCCAGTGGGAACTGTCTGGCACTGGAGGTGAAGCAGCAGCCTCCTCTCCTCTGCTGACCCCCCAGGCAGGAGAAAGGCTTGGGAGTTTCGTGCTTCTTTGCAGGAACTAACTTTAACCAGTATTTAGAAAACACAGCCCCTGCTACTCCTGCCTCCCCGGGCTTTGTGACCCAGGGATTAAAGCAGAGTCGTTCTTTAGAAAAAAGTTTGCAGTCAGGGGTAGATCTGCAGCGAATGTTGACAAATACTGAAAGTAAATCTGAGAAAAGACTTGTTCCAACTTTCTTTTTTTAATCGGCATTCCATATGTGTTATGTGGAGAGTGAGGATGTGCTGCTACTTCTGTTACATAAGAGGGGTTTTTTTAATAAAGTGCAGAATGCATGAGGAGTGAGAGGGGATATCAAGGAAAAAAACTGCAAGAAAATAAGCAAAGCTACTAGGTCAAACACACTCAGTGTGTTATTTCCATAATTACATGAGTTCCTGATAGTCTTTTTTAATGTTTCTGAGGAAAAGCCCCGAAGTGAAAGGAGGGAGGCACAGTGTGGGTTCTTTTTCATTTGGTTTAAAGGAAGGTCTTGGTTAATTCTATTAGTAGACTTTGGGCTTGTTTTTATTTAAAAACAAAACAAAAATCCCTCTCAAGTTTAGAATTTCTGTACGGAAAAATTCTTCTTCTTTGCCAGAGAGGGAAGTATCTCCTTTTCATTCTGCTTGTTTTGGAGTATCTGTAGTTAAGTGTGTTGTGTTTGTTCTTTATTGAATACATTGGCAGTGCATTAATTCCTCGCTGACAATGCTCGTTTCACTGCACTCCAATGGGCTCGTTCCTTCCCATATGACAGACAAACTTGTCCTCACGTGATGATCCTGCTTTGCCCTCCCAGGGTTTGATTGGTAATGGCTGCATTTCCTACCTTGTTTACCTTTGAATGCTTTTTAAAGTGATTTTTGTTCTGGCCCCCACAAAGGAAACAGATTTAAAAACCCCACAGTGAATTCTTGCTCCAATTCCAATCTGTTTGCTTTGGTTTTCCTTTTTAGATTATTGTTTGGCTTTAATTTGTTTGTTTCTCCTTTAAACGCATTTGAGATTACTCAAGGGTTCCTTGTTCAGCAGGTCAAAGGGTAATTTGGAGACTTTGAAACCTTCTCCCTTTTTATCACCGAGTTTTGTTCTTCCGAGAGTCCAAAGGATTTTCAGGACGGCAGCTCCTGGAGGATGGCTCCATCTAAGGAAAACGTGAGCAGCAGACCTGAGTCACTGCAAGAGGCTGTGGAAGCTTTTTCAGATGAAAAAAACCCAATCATCTAAGTCTAAATCAGAACCTTAATTAATCCTTATCTATAACTAACTAAAAGACTAAGTTTACTGGGTATTAAATACACTGACATTGATAGGTTTGATACTCAACTACCAGGATGAAGACCCTCAGTTCTGTATTTCTAAAGCTCAAAAGTTTAACTAACTTCAAGCCAGATATCCTTGCACAGAAATACACAGTGTGTATTAAAAACTGTCCTTTAATTGAAAGAGTCAATCTGTCCTGGAGTTAATCCCTGCTTTTAAAAGAGGGAAGTCAGTTCCAACTGCTCAGTCATGGCACTGTGAATTTGTAGGACAGCAGAATGAAGCACGGGGTAATTTTTCCTTAACAAAAAATCACAGCGACTTCTTATTTCTGCATGAGATTTTAATCCTCAAAGGTGCTGTGCACATGGAGAACTTCTTCTGCACCTTTCTAATATAAATTTATTCACTGTTTATATTTTCCCAGTCCTTTAAATCTCTTGAAAAGCAGGAAGGAAAAAGAAGTCCATCTATAAAATCTCCATTTCTTACTAGGGTCTATAAATATAAAAAATTTGAAATGAACCACAGAGTGGAGAAGAATGCATGGATTTTTTGCTATTTTTTTAAAAGAAAGCAGGGTGTATATATTCAGCTGTGGGGGAGTTATAGGGTTGCAGCTTCTCAGTAAAAAAAAGATTAAACTGTCTTCCCCTTACAAGTTCACCTTGACATGAAGAGCAGCTCTGACCCAAACTCTTGGGAGTAGAACAGTCTCACAGGTGTGAGGACTGGGGAGAGGAGATAACTGAGATGTGTGTCTGTAGCTGCATTTTCAGGTTTGTGGTGAAGTGACCCAGAGTTTATTGTTCACTGATTCACTCCTTGACAGCTTTAAATCAGAGAGTATTTCTCTGTTGTTTTTCTTTTCACACACGCAAGCCTCCAGCTCTCTTTGGGTTCATCCTGATATCACACAGAGGAATGTTACAAAGTTTATAGTCTAGGTTTTCAAGTGGAAAGAGTCTAAAGTAAATCAGAGATAAAGGTGTTGCTATAAGAACCCTTTGCTTCATGTGTCCCCCAGGTTAATTGAGCTCTGTATCCTTGGAAAAGACTTGGTGAAAATGGGCTATTTCCTACAAAGAGAAACAAAGGAAATTGTACAATTAAATCGCCGCTATTGCTTTTACTTCTTGGGCTACAGATTTTGACCTCTCTGCTGTGTCTCCTTAGCCATGGTAGGAACTGGAATACAGGCTATTCCAGTGGCAAGGAAGGCTGACACCTCCTTGGAAGCTGCAGTGTCATTTCAGCCCAGTTGCTAAGGGATGCTCAAGCGAGATGTCGTCTGGGTCTTCTCTTCCAAATGAGCACATTGGTTTGGTCACAACTTCATCCCCACGGTCCACAGCCAGAAGTGGACAGGGAGAGCCCATTAGGAACTGCACAGCTGTCCCATGTGAAAGCTAATTAACCATTTCTTCTTTCCTGGAGGCGTCCAAAGCACTCAGTGCCTTCAACTCACTAACAAACGTAAATTGTTTGCAATAAGGGTGTTTGTCACCTGGAAGGTTTGGGGCAAAACTACGGGTGTGTGTGTGGGTGTGTGTGTGTGTAAAATGGGCATCTGATCTGCATATAATACTCTGTTTTCAAGCCTCAGTTAGTTAGATTTTATCACAAAGGCACTATGCCCATACATACAGTTATTTCATCTTTGAATTATTTGTTCCTAGGACTGTAGGTTCTTCAGAAGTGAATTTTAATTTTATGGTGAGTTCGGGGTCAGACTTTGCCTACGCTTACCCTTCTGATGGCAAGAATCTCGTGAAACTGAAGTTCATGGATTTTTACAAGATGGAAGCTAATGGAACTAGTTCCAATAAGAAACACAATTTACTCTAAAGACACATTAGCAGCATTATGTTATTTAAACAAATAAAAAAGAGTGAGAACAGCTAATGTGTTGGTATGCTCACTCTCCAAACGATGTGCTCCTAATCAGGACAGCACTGAAAAAAACTGGCAGTTCAGTGGGTTTGTGAAGTACGGGTGGTGCCTTGTGTCTTTTGTCCTGTCATATTTCAGAAAGACAAAACAAGTCTTTAATTGCCAATAGGTTTCACAATTTGAGAGAGTTCTCTCTTTGTCTTCTGTAGCTTTTGACACTTTCACACTTTAATAACACTTGTAGTACAAGGAGCTAATTCTTAATTCTGTTGTAAGTAACTGGGAGCTTTGTGAATTAGCTGAGTGTGTTTCCTTTTCAGCTACCTCATGCTTTGTTGAGCCCAGAGACAGAGGACAGGGTATGTGCAGCAGGAGGGCAGCGAGTGCTGGTGGAGTTTAACCTCGCAGAGCCCGTCCTGGTTTGTGTTTGGGAAGGGGTGGGTGTGCACTGCTGGACAACAGCATTGACAGCCATGACTCCCCTGTCCGTGGATGCTTGGGCATATTTACTGCTCCCATTCCCCTAGGCTAACGTCACTATCCAAGATTTTAGCCTTTTGTATATCTCCGGTGGTGATTTTTATCTTGTTTGTGTATATTCATGTTTGGAGACCGAGATGGGCTCCCTTCCCCCCAGCTGGGACCCAGAGGGAAGCAAAGCCTGCAGGCTGGGGCAGATTTTCCCCGCTGTGTGAGGTGGCAGATACTGGCATTTCTGCATTCTCTTCATACCTGACACCTTAAAAAAGTATGAGGTTTGATAATTTTCGGTCTGAATTCTGCTTTATTGACTCCTTTATGCCTTGTAAACTCCGCAGTTAAAATATATTTGATTATTGTGTATTACATGGAAACTATACAAATAAATAAAAGACCTGTAAAAGATGCAAGGAATTATGATGATCTTTGCTTCAGATGAATCTGGGCATTGCTGAGCCATTGCCTCTCTAAGACCTTCTAAAACCTAAAATAACACCTGGAGATGTTGGTAAGAGTCTCTCCAGTGACTCCAGAACTCTTAGGCTCTGTGTACCCCAAAGTTCTGGCATTTAAAAATAGACTGAAAGTGCCAAAAACTCCTTAAAGACCAAGATGTGGTGGTGATGTTCCTTGTTTCTCCTGAAGTCCACCCGTCTTTCATCAAGGGCCACTCAACAGATGTATTTGATGACATTAACTGTGACCTCCTAGTTGTTTTCTCAATTCACATAATTATTTTACTGGTAGGTGTTTCTAAATATAGTAACTGGATGATGTAAGAAGGTGTGTTCATGGGAACAGTGTTGTAGATAACTGAATTTTGCAAAAGAGGTTAAATAATATTTGTATAGTAAAGGACATTTCACTAATCTCAGGGGGAGGGTTATAGAGAAAAACTACCTGTGTATTTTAGGGAACTGGATTATACGAAGACCAAAGCACCAACCTTTGTTTTCTGGGCGTAGCTGATAAGTTGTGTAACAAGGTTTCCAAAACGTATTTTAGGGAAAAAAAATGGAGTCAGACAGCAGGTAAAACCATACAAAGAAGCAAGTGGGTGTATCCAGTTGTACTCCGCCACTTCACACAGCATTCCCTGGCACCTTGAGCCCCCCATCCTGGCTGGGATGGGCAGAGATGGACTGGGTCAGGCAGAGATGGATGGACAGGAACAGGCAGGGATGGACAGGGCTGGGATGGATGGAGATGGGAAGGGGCAGGCAGGGACAGGAACAGGCATGGATAGACAGGAACAGGCATGGATAGACAGGAACAGGCATGGACGGACAGCCCCTCACTGGGCTCCACAGGGGCTCCCGGGATGCGAGGGAGCTGCCCCTCGCCCGGAAAGCGCGTGTACCCAAAACCCAAACCGCTCAGCCCAGTAACTCCTCCATTAATAGTTTCCAAGCGCAGCACGAAGCGCCGCGGGGGGCACGACTCCCTTGACAATTTATTCACAACTCTCCCCAAACTCAAAGCGCGGCTCCCGGTGGTTTTTAACAGGCTGTTTTCGTGGCGGGGCGCGCTGGCGGCGG
>VXBX01008146.1:1044707-1138796 GCA_013400415.1 Scytalopus superciliaris | reverse complement strand
GGTCCGGGCTCGGCCCCCCGCGCTGCCGCACCGCGGGCTGGGCAGGCAGCGCCGGCCCAGGTGCCATCCCGGCCGCCTCACCTGCCCCTGCCCGCTCCGGGGCACACTCAGAACACGCCCTGGGCTGTGTGGCTTCCCCAGCAAGGGGGAGGCTCGGGAACCGTTCCGGGGGAGGGCGAGGGAAATGTGTTGTCGCGTATTTTGGAGTAGCGTGTCGGGCTCGGCTGCAGTTACGAGCCGTGGGTTGTTTTGGTCGCCGAGGGACCGCCCGTGCACGTTCTGCCGGGCTCTGTGAGCTGCACGGGGTAGGCCTCGCCGAGCTGACTCAGGTCGGGGCTCAAAAAAACCTCCTCGAAGGGAGGAAAAGAAAAAAAAATAGATTTTTTATTTTTTAAGTAGGCTGTGAATTTGGGAGTGTGCTTTCATCAGTAAAACCTTTCGAATACTCGTTTGAAAGAAGGGACACAACATAAATGGAGAGTGAGTGGGGCTACGGCAGCACCTGCAGCACTGAGGAGCCTGCCAGGGCTCCAGCAGAAATCTTTTAGCAGGGTAATTTGGACTTCAGCTCTCGGGGAATGTCTTGGGCTTCCAGATTTCAGGCTGAACATTACGTAGATACATAGAAACCATTTGTCATCAGACGGGTTGCTTTCGTAAGAGGCAACATTTCAGCAAACAGAAACATGATGGGCTTGCCTGGATTTTCTTTCTTTTTTTTTTTCTTTTTTTTTTTTTTTTTTTTTTTTTTAAAGTTTTGGTGGCTGAAAAATAGTTTAGATACTTGTAAATAAAAATTTGCGTGTATTTAGCAATGGCAGTAAGGTCATCTGTGTGCCTGTGTTTTAAAGTGGTAGTTCAGCTGTTACTGTTTCTGTCATGAATTGTGGATAGTCTGTAACACAGGCTCACTAGTTTAAAAGGAAAAAAAACCAAAACCGCCATATAAAAGCTCCCATCCCTATTATTATGTTATGTTTCCTTTATAAGACACGTGAAATAAAAAGCCAAGCGCTTTGAATCTTTTCAAATCGTATTCAAATAGCAACAAAGAAGAGCTGCTGAATATTCTAGCGGGTTGGTGCAGCTCCTCGTAGGCCCCACCACTGTACACGTGCTTGTCCCGCTGCCACGAGCAGTCTCACGGAAATTAATGGAACTCTCCTTGGTGGTGAAGTTTAACGTGTGAGTAATTGTTGGTAAGAATATGGCCTTAATGAGCAGCCAAATATAGAAAGAGACTTATGTAGATGGAATACTTCACTTCGGTGTTGTATCTGATCCAGAGAACCCAGGTGTGTCAATACCAAACCGTATGTGTTTATAGCAAATGCAACAACTATCCAGCCCCGTTCTTGGCCTAAGTGAAGTAAAGATTTTGGCTCCCAGTGCTTAGAAATGTAAGATCTGATTTAGAGTTACAGCTGAAACTTAGTTGCTAATTATTTTTAAATGGAAATATGACTGTAGCAAATACTGCTGTTCCTGAATAATTCTTAGTTGTGAAGAGAGCCCAGTCTCTCTGTCTTAACCCGAGATACTCATTCTGGATCAGTTTTGCCACCTGTGTTTATTGCCTGGTGCAGTCTGCCTGGAGAGACAGAAGGGTGTATGCTACAGAATAGTAGTTTGGGGGAGAAGTGGTGCTTGCATAAAGAGTTGTAGATAAAAACTGCTCTCTAAATGCTTAGAAAACATCAGGGAGCAAGGAGAGGAAAAAGGAGTAAGGCTCTGGTATTGAAGATGCAAAACATGCAAGCAGGTTTTATGGAGCACAGAGCAGGACTATGGGGAATTCACGAGGGAGCAGGAAAGGAAAGGAGAAAGCAGCAGTGGGGGGGGGGAATGTATTTGTCAGAAAATGAACTTTGAAATATAACTGCTAAAATACAGTTTTGAACATGAGGCTGAAAATGGAGGCTTGTGCTGTCAGGGTGTGCTAGCAGAGGCCTGACATCCTATAAATACAAACTATACCTCCCTGCCCATTCTGCCACAGATGTACGGTTCCTGTTGTTGAGACACTGGCTAATGAGAGGAGTAAACGAGTAACCAGGAGATGCCAAGGGGAATCTTTCTATATTTTGCCAGGTTGTGATACTACTCTTGCAAAAAATACGTTTGCTTTATATAGAAAGCTGCCGATCTGGCAGCGTGGAGCAGCTCAATTAAATGCTGCTGTTGGAGTTGTTCAGCATGCATGGAAAAACGGGTACTCTAGGCAGATGGGCTGCCCTGTGCACTGGCATCCGAGCAGCTCAGCAGAAATAGCATCCATCCACTTATGGAAACTGGAGTAAAGTGGAGTGGGGGTTTCTGTGCTGCAGGTACAGGGGGGAAGCAGGGCAGAGCTCTAGGGAGCACAGAGGATGGGTTTTACATCTCGTTGTGTTATAGGGTTGATTTTGGAACATGTAGGGAGGGTGGGAGGTTGCTTACAAGACACAAATAAGAGAAGGAGGTTTTTGTAGCTTTGTGGGTGGAGGCTTAAAGGGATGCCTTCCTTTTTCAGCTGTGAGTATCCACGTATTTTACTTCTTGTGATTTAAGTTACAGTCTTTGATTGGGGGATGATAAAGTGCAGCCAAACTTAAAATACTTTACAGATCTAACAAAAATGCTTCAGTTTAATAGGGGCAGAAGTCAGTCCTTCCTTGTGACAGATAGTAGTGACAAGGCAACCAGGTTTTGACATGCTCTGTCTTCTTCTCTGTAAAATGTTGAAGTTGTCCTTTTTGGTTCCAAATACTGCAATCTGCTTTTAACGTTGACACTGGAAAATCGGACAGTGAAATGATCCAAGATTCAGATCTGACACATGACTTGAGCTGGGCATTTATTTTTAGCTACAACTGAAGTTTCCAGTGGCAATTATTTCTTTCAGTTTTCACCCTTGCACTGAGAAAACCAACTTTCTCGATTTTACCCTGAAGAAAAAATTCTTGTGTGTCCCTTAATCACTCATGCTTCCTTCTGAAATTGATTTACTTTCATTTTCTAGGTGCTGGTGAATCCGGTAAAAGCACAATAGTCAAACAGATGAGGATCCTGCACGTGAATGGATTTAATGCTGAGTAAGTGCATTTTCTTTTTCACTTTACAACGTACCTTCCTCCTGTGCGCCGCACAGAGTCAGTGCTGCTGCTTTATAGCTTGGGGTGTTTTCGTGCTGCTGTTCCACTGTCTCTAGAATTTGGATGTGTAGATTAGATTAATAGACATTGAGTTGAAGAAGTCAGGCATCAGTCACACGTGAGATCTAGCAGGATAAAATTACTTATATAAAGGCATAGCTGATTTGATCAAGGCTTAAGTTTTGTGTGTTTGTTAACTGCAGTTTCTTTCACAACATGGCTGACACTGATTTACCTCAGCTATAGCACATTGATTCATATTGCCAGTGTACAAAATGAGTGCAATTTTCTTTATTTAGAGCAAGTAAGGCTTTAGTTTCTGTCTCCTCACAAAATGAAACTGTACTATGAATTTTGGGGATTCTGTTGTGTTTGCTTGTCCAGATGTTTGTGTTAAACTATGTTTCTAAAAGCTTTTATTTTTTACACTGAATGTTTGTTCAGTTATTAGATAGCTGTGAGGAGGAGAATGGTATTAAGATAGGAAAAATGAGTTATCTGGGGTTTTTTTGTCTGAGAAGGATTTGTGTTTGCTAACTGTTTGTCTAACCTTGCTAGACAGTAAGAAGAAATTCTTCTGCACGTTAGCTTATGCTTGCAAGCATCTGTGTGTGTATCCCAAAACCTGCTAAATTAATTCTAATTGAATCAAGGTGTTGAAATTTCAAAGCTTATTCTCTGTGCTTAATTTTAATTTTTTTTTTAGTTTATATTTCTGGCTTTGTCTTGCTTGTTGTCAAACATAGCAGTTTTGTACTGTCATCCTCTAGCTTTTAGTGGTATCATCTATTTTGCTAATCCTGCCTTTCTGAGAAGATTAAGCTTTCACTAGTCTTGCAGTAGTTAATTATTGAGTAAGAATATCTGAGTTAAAAGTTTAGCCGAGGAGCCTGGACAGTACTTCTTCCTAATCACCAAATGGTAGTTCAGGATAAAGTATACGTTCTTTTAAATGAAGGTTCATACTGATTGATAATAAATTACATTCTGTGCTACATGTTTTTAGTTCCTCTTTATGGGGAATATTTTCTTTTTCCAAAATAACTTTTTATATGTGCATAGTCCTGCATCCTGTTACTGCTGAGTTGTCTCTGTCATTTCGGCTGCTCTTGCTATGCAGCAGCTCCTAACATTGGGTGCTAAGTAAAAAGTAAATGAAAGTGGAAGTGGAGGATCCCTGGTACCTTTGAAAGTATCAATCCATTTAATCAACACAGTCCTTGTAAGTTTTCTAAGCACACGGATGCTCTTAAAGAGGTAATGATGCTGTGTAATGAATGGGGTAGATAACCTTCTGAACCCTGCAAGCCCAAATCTGTGTGCAGCTGGGGGCCCAGAGTCCCCTCACCCCAAGGCTGCAGAGCTGAGCGGGGCTGGGACACGCCGGGATTTGCAGCAGCGGTGCGTTCCTCGAGCGCCTCGCGGTGCGTGGTGGGTTTGGGCAGAGCTGAGTGTGCAGCTGGAATCCAGGGCAACATGGCAAGTTTGGCCTCAGGAGGCTCTGCTGGCTTCTGTCTCCTCGTAGCAAGGGATTTGGATTACGGAGCAGCCCTGTGCCAGCACAGCCCTGCTGCCAATCACAGAGCATATCCCGGTGCGGGAGCCACGCGGGAATTGCAGGGAAGGTCCTTGCAGCTCAGGAACTGTAGATTGTCCACCCTCCCGTGGCATTTTGTCTTGCAGTCGGTCCTTTGTGCTTGTCCCTTTGTGGGTCGTATGTATTGGAAAGCTGAAGTGCATAAAAATCAAATAAAGAAGTGGTGTATTTGAAATGTACAAGAATTAAGTTATAATGCATCATTTTAGGCTTCTGTTGCCAAAAACGATCAGTAGATCATAACATGCACTTTACAGGAGGGAGAAGGCTGTTTTCCAGTGTTCTAAAAGTACAAGAAGTAAATTATAATACATCATTTTAGGTTTCTATTGCCAAAAATAATCAGCAGATCATAACATACACTTTACAGGGGGGAGGAAGCTGTTTTCCAGTGTTTTGAAATCCTTGCAAGTTACACATATGTCCTTAAGTAACTTGTATTTTCTTCCAAGTAACTAACTGCTCCCTATGTTGGCCTGCTTTCCGTTATCCTTTTTGCTGCATTCATTCCCTCTCTGTCCTGCTTACCTTGTGGAAAAAGGATGTGGGATTCAGCTAATGAGAGAGATAGCGTGGAGGGGGTTTTTTTGGAAGGGTAGGAAAAATAAAGCATTACTTCTCTTGGTGTCCTGATCAGTAATTCTGGAGCATAAAGTTGTTTGCATGCACCACCACTGTTGATGCCATGAAAAAGAGCAGAGTGCTGGTGAAAACTGTACTGTGCTGGAGATGAGGAGACTTTTTTTAATGTTGGTGTAATGGACATAACTGTAGTTTTGAATTATTCCTGTTGGAGCAGCTTATTTGTATGCCTTGAGAGAAATCCAGTTTAAAGTCCTGTCTAAAACTTGTTTGCCTTTGTTTTGGTTGTCCTGTGACAATTGATGTTCACGGCAGAAAGAGGATACCTGTTAGGAAAAATGTCTAAGTGTGCTACTAACAAAGGAATCAAAAGTTTTTATTTAGTGTTGCTCAAATGCTCTTCTTTGAGGTGACTAAACAGGATACCCAGAGCTAAAAATGCTGGACTACTTCAGTGAGTGTGAGGGAATTTCACTGATACTGGTTTTAGGATTCTGCCCCTAAATAGTTGAAGGGACAGCTGTCGTGTGCACTTAGGTGAATGTTGTAGCATTTAACAAGGTGAAATCTATGTAGTTCTACAAAACTGAAAGAATTTCCTCTGGGACTCCAATCCTCAACACTTTTAGCTAATTAATTATTTGAGGAACTGTACAGAATCAAGTGTTCCAGGTAATTAATGTGCTGAATAGTTAAAGCTAAATTGAATGTGAAGGTGGTTAAAGTTCTAGGCGAGTTAACTACAGCAAAGACTGTTTAATTTTTTTCAGTGTTCCTTTCCTAAGCTGTAGTTGAGTTAGAGACATTTGTTTCTGTCCCTGTTGTGAAGGTGGTGTGTGGGAAGCACCAGCACCTTGTGTTGGTGAGCGGAGTAGAATCCTGCAGGGGCAAGGCGTGCTCTGCAGCACGGGCTTTGCTGGATGGGGTGTTCTGGAAGGGCTTAACCCGCTTCCAGCTCCTGCAGAATGGCTTCAGGTGGCCGTGCTAGCATCTGACATCTCCCTACAGCAATTCCATACATAATGGGAGTGTGGCTTCTCCACTGTATTCTTCCAGTGTTCCTAATCTTTAACATGGAAGAGCCGCCTTTTGAGCGTAATGAAGATGCCGTATCAACCAAATCTTCTACTCTTTGCATTGCTGCCAACAACAGAGGCCCTTGTGATGTAGAAAGGGTTTAAATTTGGCTTTTAATAGCAGGAAGCCTGTGACTTCCCTTCCTCTCCTTTCCTCCCTCCTCTACACTTCAGCTGTCTTTTCATGAGGCTGTTCCAGAGGAGGAGGTCTCTACTCCTATGCTAATGCATACAGTGTTTTGTGAGCATCCACTGCTAACGGGGAGCTAAAGCCTTCTCTTTCTGGCTGTGCACAAGTTCAGATGGCAATCTTTATGGAAAGGACTAAAATGGGAAAAGGAGGACAGGAGGAGTGAGGAATGTAGTTGGAAGAATTAAACGTGTTGCTCTGGCTGAAGGTGGGGGGAAAATAACACAGAAAAGAGTTGGTCTCTCGAGGCAGGGGTTCTTTGCTTCTGTGATGGCCTTTCACTTAATTTTTTTAAGTCCTCTTTCCCCTCAGCGATCACTGTGGCTTTGGCTGACAGACTCTAAGGAGAGGGTCATTGTCATGCACGGTTTTAGAAAGTGGGAATTGGCACAGGCGATAGACAATTCTGAAGTGTCATGGGAAAAACTGGGACAAGCAGAAAGACTTAAATAGAAATAAATGGTTGAAATGTGACTTACGAAATCCACTACAAAGATTGACAAATAAGGGGAATGTGCCTTTGTGATCAGTAAGCTTGGATAGTATTTAGGATTCAGGAAGTCTTGAGGTTACAGGGAATTTTCAGGTAATGCTTCTCAGCCTGAATTTCCCAAGTGATGTTGTAGCTTGTTGACACTTTCTTAAATGAGCATGTTGAAGTGTTGAACAGAAGTTTGTATATTTATTGAACCTGTTGATGATGGCAGAAGCAGAGCTGAATAGAACTATTTTCAAGACTTAGATGATAAGTATATGTGCATTTCTCTTGTACTTTTAAAAATTACTTTCTCGTGGTGGGAAAGTTAAGAAAGCCAAGTCACCCTTCTTATGGTTTTCAAACATTTTCTCTTTTCTCATCTAGATTTAGTAGTTTGTGAGGAAGGAAAAGTGGTTGTTGATGGTTTCTAATATTTTCTTCATACATGTTGAAGAATGCTTTACCATCATTATTACACATAAACCAATAAATGATATTATATAGACACTTTGGTCAGTGTCAGTCTCTCTTGTGACTGAAATCGCTTTGGTCTTGGTAACTTAACTCTTCTGTTATCTAACACTGTGGGGTTTTTCTAACTTTGGTCTTTCCATGCATGTGATTTTATGGAAGGGAAGTTAATGTTATTAGTGAGGAATAAGTGCATTTATAACTAAGTCTTCTCAAATAATGAATTTTCTCCTAATGGCTAAAATTAGTTTGTGTACACAAATGTTATTGCTCCATTTTCTTTACATTTGTGTACCAATCCTGCATTTCTAGAATGGTCCCATCAGTTCTTTGCCAAGAAACAAACAGACTTTATTGTGTTTTGCTTAACTGGCAGTAATTATTTTGTGGAGTTTGAGTAACATTGAAAATTGGAGGAGTGAGATTTGGGGGGTGTGATGACCCTCTCCTCCTTTCTTTCTTCCTTTGCATCACAGTGTTTATTAGACTTTTCTGCACATTTGAAGCAGAGAGCATTTTTTCCTCTCAGCTCCTGTTGCAGGGCACAGGTGAGGTGTCAGTGTGCTGGAAAATTTGTGTGTACATGTCTGTTCAAGACCATGAAAACTTCCATTCCAGCTGAACAGCTAGTTATGGGGTTTGATCCAAATTTGTGCCAGAGAACATAAAGTGAAGGTGCAGGTGAAGAGGGGAGTAGGATTTGTATTTCAGTCAATTTTAGGTCTTGTTCTAAGAACTGACACAGTTGTGTAATTGAGTTTTGTCGAAAGACAAAAATATGCCAACAGCAAATTCATACTATGAGTAAGAACTGACTGCTCTATGTAGCTTGTAAGTTTATGCAAAATGTTTATGCAAGTTAAATAAAAGTTCCATGAACTTGGAAAAAATGAGAGGTATTATCTGGTGATGTTATACCTAAGAAATAAGAAATTCCTGAATTATTAGTATATTTAAGGTAGTGTTTATGTGCTTGAAGTGATCTTTTCTTCAGAGGCTGGTTAGTTTGATCTGGTTTTAGATGCTCGTGGTAGGCTCAGACTAACCATCAGTGGAGAGACGACAGCACAGCATTGAAAGAAAGCATTGACTTTCATTTTTACATTATGCTTTGTTTTCAAGTGCTGTTTTGTGTGTTTGCTTTTTCAAGAAGCTGTTACTTAGGTAAAAGAAGGAAAGGGGGAACTGAACATAAAAATTTCTTTATTTTGATAATTTCATGGGAAACTTGGTGTTGCTCGTAGCAAAACATGCATTTACTGGTTGGGAAATGTTGAATTCTCCTAGAAAAGCAGTATTTAAACTACGAGTTTTATATTGTTGCATACTGAGAGCTCTCTGTCCTCTGAATTGCTCTTCCTGGCCTTGCAACTTGACATTTTTGCTTTCAGTTAAATATTTCAGTTTTCTGATTAATAAAAAACCAAAAAAACCACCAGCAACAAAAAACCCCGTAGTAAACTCATCCCTTAAGCTAAATTTGCATATGTTGCAGACATGACTTGGCATGTAAAGGGACTGGCCAAAAATATGCCAGTAGTTTTATTTGTTTTGAGGTTTAAATTTCACAAAAGCTTTTTAAGTATGCAGCTATCAACCTAGTAGAAAGCTTTATAGTTAGAGAGCTTGGAGAGCAATAACTATGAATAGCGGAATAAGCATGAGTGATGTAATCTGAGAAGCAAAAGAGAGAGACAGAAGAGAGCTTAAGATTTAACTATGTGGAAAACATTGTGAATGAGTCTGGGAGGACTTTGACTTTTGATGGTAGATGTGGGATTTTACCCATTAGTTTTGGTAAAAATCAAACAAATGTAAATTTTCCAAAAAGGCATCTATTTTCATGTTTCCTTTTCCTTTCCTAAACCAGAAAATAAGCTGTTTAGTGGGTAGCTGAGCTGATGGAGTCTGGTTTCTGTGAGTTGTTCTGTCTCGTGGATCTTTTCTGAAAGTTCCTCCCAGTCCCCTACAGCAGCTCCTCTGTGGGACCTGGAGCTTTCCCAGTATCTCCTGTTTCCTGCAGTCCTTGTTCTAGCCCATGCCCCTGATGTTCCTTGCAACACTGATCACTAAAAATTCCTGCATCATCCAGCCCATTGTCTTCCTTTTTCTGCCTTTCCTGCTACCTGGACAAAGCCAGCTGGTGTAGATGTACATGAACTCTTCCCACTTTTACTCACCGGAGCACTAATTTTGGTCTCTCTTCTATTCAGCCTCTGATTTTCATTTCTGGAAATTAATTTCTGCAACAGCAACCCTTCAAGTTTGGTTGGACCACAGTATCTGAGATAAAGTGAGACTGAGAAAAGAGCTTAAATATGTCTTACTCTTCCTCAATTCACTTCTAATATTTTTCTAAAACGTTTTTACTCTGTTCCCATTTCTTTCAAGTTGATAGAAGTTATATATATAACTTGCATAAACATTTTCCATAAACTTTTACTCTGCACATTTGTAAGTTAAAGTGGAAGTGGTGTGTTTTTCTCCATTTTCTTATCTTAAACAAACATCTACTAGTATAAGCCAGTGTAACATGTTCTATTTAACTTGTTACTTAATAAATCACAAACTGTATTAGATACTGCAAAAAAACTTCTGGTAACTTAGAAAATATAGCTCTCTGTGGAGAATATGAAATACATACATCTATATTCCACACTTCAGTGTCCTTTGTGAAAAAAATGCAGTGTGTTTTCTCAGGTTTTCACCAACTCTTCTCAATTAGATGTACAGAGTGGTTACCTTTTTTCTAGCCAGTTTACAGAATCAGTACTTTGTGAAGCATTTTCTTCTGTAGGATCTCAATGTATGTCTTATTTCCCCTATATTTTGGATGGGCAGACTGGGCAGATTTTTCCCAGTAAAAAAATGTTTTTACTAATTTATCCAGATGGACGTTTGAATTACTTTCTATATGAACAGAATCTGCTTATCATCCTGAGCTCATGGATGTGACCTTTTTGGTATCAAAAGGATACCTTCACATTATTGCAAACCCAGAAGGTTTCCCTTATTCCATGACATACCTACATTTTATCTGGTACCAGTCATTCCATTTTTTCAATTTCATTGTAAAAACCTCATGGTTTTGTCCCATAAGATGAAATATATTATTAATAAATATCTGTGTCTTTCTCTGCTCCTTCGAGCAATCCAGATCTGAGTGTGGTTTCTCGTTCCTGTTTCTGAGGTTGCTGAGCCCCTGGGTTGTTCTCCTGGGCAGGGGGAGCAGGTCTGGGGGGGTTCTGAGGCGTTTTTTTAACAAGTGAAAACACTACTCTTGTTCCAGTTTTCTGAGCATCCTTCCCGAGTGTCTCTGAGATCAAGGCAGGCAGAGCTGATGCTTTGAAGTATAATCCAGAGGCAAATCTATCTCTGTCTTTATTTTTAGATATATCATGCATTTGTATATTAGGGCTGCCCAGGTCCCACCTCTGATGAAGAGCTGAGGTGCAGAAATCGTTCAGCTTAATCCTGGCCATTCAAAGCTCTCAAGCTGAAATTCCACAGGGTTGGTTTTTTTAAAACATAGCTTGAATCGTGATGTTGAAAATAATATGCCCTGCATTTACTTGGACAGTTGAACCTTGAGTTAGTTGTAAATGCAAGTATTTAGGATGCAGTGCAAATGAACTGCATTTTTAATAGTTATTTCTACAATTGTACTCCAATGTAAACACGCAGTTAATTAGAATTACTTGTTTACTGCTGAGCTTGCTTAGAAACAGCAATACATCGAGGTGTGTTTTTGACAGCCAAGAGGCAAAATTACCCACTTTTTGAGAAATGTAGTAGTGGACTATCTTAATGAGATGCTTTGTTTAAGGTGTTCACTATTACAAGAGTGCAAAAAAGCTTGTGACCTTCCCCCCTGAGCCACTTGTTGCTGACTGTATCCTCCACAGGGCGGTTTAATAAGTCATTGTGTTTGCTTCTCTTTTTAGTTAAGGCACCAGAAAATAATTATCTCTCCCAGCTGCACCCTCGTAGCCTCCCAGGAGTGGTGGGTGAGCTAATGGAGCAGGCAGAGGTGTGCAGGATTTCCTTCTGAGGTTTGCTGTGGTCCCAGGAGACTTCACATTTAGCCTTGAATGGCACCTCCACAGCTTGCTGGGGGATTTACTGCTGCCTCCTTAATCACTGTGCCTTAAATACTCTCTTCTTGTCTGTAGGTCTCTGTGCGTACACAGCCTTTGTTTCCTTCAAGTTAAGACACTTTTATTTTGTTTTGACACTACAGTTATCTATGTAATGTTCATATTAATTAGAAAATGCTGCAAGGAAATGGGTATCTGAAGTAAATGTCTGTAATAACAAAGGATGCCTTGCTCATATCTTACTTGATTTTTATTTATTCTTTTTTTAAATATAGATAAAAATGTGTAATGGGACAGTTACTTCAGGAAACTGTATAATGCCTGTTTTAACTTAAAATAAATATTCTAGCTAAATGTGGCATTACTGTGGAAAAATTAAAATAATTGGTTTCATGAATTTTAATTTACTTGCATAACAGCAATTGGCATAACTTCGTGCATTTTGTGTTGCTTTTAACAGGTTAAGACCATTTGAGAAAAATACGAAAACTTACAGCTGTAATAACTTTTTAATAAGCAAAAGATAATATTCATAGGAACATAGCCATTTGCTGAAAAGATCTTACTAAATACCTTCATTTTTTTTGGTTTTCTGAAATGAGACTGTAATCACAGCACTGCATTATTCATGAAAAAAAAACTATAAGTATAATGCAAAGCTGAGGAAGATTGTTTTTTTCTTGAAATGAGAGAGAAAACTGGAAGGAGAAAGGCTCAGCCAAGTCTTTGGGGTTCTTGGGAAAGCTGAAAACAACTCAGGCCCCACCTCCTGCAGAAGCCCCAAGTCCATGCACAGCTCAGGCAGAGCCGCTCTGGTTCTCCTGGGCTGCCCTTCCTACACTTTCACACATTTGGCAAAACAGCTGCAGAGTTTGGTGTCAGTTAAAAAAAATTCAGTTTTCTAGTACTTTGTGTCAATGTGTTTTGCAGCAAGCACGTTACACAGCTTTCTGAGAGATCTGCTTTATGGGGTTGTTCAGGGGTTTTAGTTGTTAAATTTCTGGTCTTTGAAGCACGCTGAAGTAGATGCCTGGAAATCTGATGCAGCCTTTTGCTTTTGGCGTGTCAAAGTGATGAAGGTTTTTTTCAAAATAGTTACTCCTAAGAACACATCCTGCTTATGGTGGACATTGTGGATAAAATCATGTCCCATAACTTGCACACGGAAAAAACTGCAACATTTAAAAACTTGCACACTTAAAAATCTGAAATGCAACTGTTTTGCCTTTTAGTTTTTTGAGTTGGAATTGTGTCACTGGATTTAAATTTCCTCAAAGTCTTGGGAACTTGGGATGCTCCGTGCTGCCTCTGTGTTTTGCTTTCACTTAATTGGACAGTCTTCACTTTATGTAATTGCATCTTATGCAATCGTATGTTTACTTTCCTTATGTTTATTGTCGAAGAACTTTATAGCATTGTTACCTCAGTGTCTTTTTTACATCATTGGAAAATAAGGGGCAAGAAATAAGTAAAAAAGACCGAGTTTAGTAAAACATTTCTGCATTTTGTGAGATCACAGGGAGTTGGAAAAAGCACTTTGGAGTCATGTAGGCAGCACTGTCTGGGTTTTTCCCTCACAGGTTTATTCAAAATGAATAAATTAAAAAAATATACTTTTCTTTGAGATAACTAGAATCAGTCAAGACTTCTCTTTTCTTAATTGAAATTAATAGATTGCATTCTGATAATTTCATGCCGTATGAAAACTAATCTTTTTCACTTGATTTTTAATGGTATTGTTTGGACATGGATTTTTTTTTTTTTTTTACTGAATGCGAAAGGTAAAATTATACATAGTTATGCAGAAAAATCAGAAATATTCTTTGTTTTTATTCATTACCAAAGAAAGTATCTTTCCACCCTGTATAATGCTGCAAAGAGGAAAGGAAGTTTAGTATGTGTTAGAAGGACAAATACAAGGATCATCTGTTAGAATATAGATATTTTCAATAAATAGTGGACAAGAATCCCAAAGTATTTCATGTGATACTCTATGGGAAACAGCAATGTTAATTTATTTATAATTCTTAGAAAAAGGGGGAACATTCTATTGCTTGAAGTAAGACATTGCCCAGATGCTTGGCATCAAAATTGAGCATTTTAATTTATTATTATTATTCCTTAGTCTGATTTCTTGCAACAAGAGTGTGTAGCAAGAAGATCCTTAAAGTTCAGCTTAGTGAAATCTCACTGAATGAACCCGTGCTTTTTGGAAAGGTTAGAGATCTGACTGATAAAATCAACTGATTTGGTATTTGATGTAATATCACATTATATTCTGATCTTAAAAATTGTCTTGTGTGACATTAGCAGTGCTGGTGTTACAGGAATGTAAAAGCTGCCTTGCTGATGGATCTCTTGGTGCAGGGGTGAACAGAGGCAGTGAGTGGGACCATTCTGGAAAGGCTCCAGGGAACACAAACCCATTCCTTAGGATGGCTGGCCCAGTCCCACCTGAAACCCCTCTCTTCAGACTGACTGCAGTTATTACCGGGAGGGTCAGGTTGTTTTTTTGGGATGATCTGAATAACGTGTTTAAGTTGTATTTCAAAACTCTGTTTTAATACAGCTGAATGCGAGGCAGTCCCACAGAAGTCAGAATGTAGATTGTATCTGTAAAATTGTGAAAGGACTTGAAAGCCAATTAGTTAATTACCCTGGTCTGAGCTTTTTTTGTGGCAAAAAGACAAATGCAGGTTTGGACGCCTGAAAAAATGGAAAGTGAAACATAAGTAGTAAAGGGGACTTCCAACACCGATAAGAGTGTTATTGAAATAGTATGTTCTGTGCTGATGTCTGCACTTCATGAAGGATGTGGAATTACTGGGAAGAACTTAAAAGGAAGATCACAGCAGCTGTCCAGGGTTCACAAGTCGGGTGTCCAGGGTTCAGACGTGGGGTGTCCAGACGTGGTTTCGTGGACATGTAGAGGTAGAGCTGTGCAAGAAAGATATGTAAAAGTGAAGGCAGGGGTGAGACTGACTTCTGTAGCATGAGAGATACTTTAGCTGAAAAAATTTGCTGGGGATGAGGGAGCCTCATTTAAGCAATCTTAGGGAGATACAGGTTTAAAACATATTTCAATGCACTTTCCAAAGACTCAGCTTTCCTGATGCTCGGGTTGGCCACTGTGGCCTTGGGAAGCATGGAGCCCATGCAGGCACTGGAGTTACACACTGCCTGTGCTGCTGTGGGCTTCTATTCCTGCTTTTATACCCTGAACATCTTTGTGGTGTGTGCAATTCTGTGCTGGTCTGTGAAGCCTGGAAGCCTCTCAGTCCTGTGTGTGTCTGCAGGCGTCACAGAACTGGGGTGGCGTGGGGGTTCACTCTTGCTTTTGGCTTTTTGCCTTTAGATACTTTGCTCTCTGTGTTTTGTCACTGTTTTCACTTCCTTCTGTAGCATCAAAGTTTGGGCAGGGTCTGAGGTGATGTTGGAAGATCCTCTTTTGTGCCAGACTGGTTGACTCTTACACAGGTGATGTAGATAGTTAGTTGAAGAGCTTGATGTAAAAAAGAAACTCTCCCTAGGAACTGCTAGGCATGTTTCCATCTGCTGCTGTGCAAGGCTTTCTTGACCTCCTTCAATTATTAGCACAGACTTTTTGTAAGCAGCTCTCTGCCTTTGCAGGAGTCTTGGGTGCTCAATCTCATCTCATTTCAAATTGTGACCTTCAGGAATAATTGTTTTATTTGAAATTTCATCTTGATACCAAAGGGTATGGACAAGCATAGTGGCTTATGTGGCACTGAAAGGCAGACTGAAGTATTCAGCGATCCTCTCTGGCCTGAGATTCTTCAAAATACTATCTGTGTTACCTGACTGTTCCTTGCTGTACCAAACTGCTAATCCAGGGAAAAGCTCTGGCTCTGAAGCCTGTCCTGTAGAGGCAGGTATGTGTGTGCCTGAGGAGGTGCTGACTGGATTTAGTGCTGCTCTGCTTGTGGATGTCTGTACTTTGAAAGAACTAACAAAATTTCACCTTAGTGTGAGTAATTCAAATTGGTATAGTTTTAAGTTGCATTAGTGTCTTTTAATGAAACTAAATATAGTTCTCTTCAATTCCATTCATTCTGAACCTTATCTCTCTGATACGTCTCACTAGTTGCCAAGCAACCTCAACAGTAGTTCTGCACATCCAGCAGCATTCAAAAAAAAAAAAAAAAAAAAAGGAAGAAGTGAGTAGTTGTTGCTCAAAATAAGATGCTTTCTGATGACATGAATGAAAAGAGTTACAAGAGAAGGAAGTGGGGAGTGGTGAGTTTGGAGCTGATGTTCTGAAAAAACTAATAATACTTAGCACTTAAGTAGCGCTTTTTATTTTCCAAGCACTAATCAAACAATCATATGATTATTAAATAAAGACTATTTTTTTTCCTTTCAGTGAGTGAAGCACAATTATGTTTATGCTTCGAAAAGCAGAGGGCAGGATTCAATCCCAAGAGTGCAGGAGTTAGTTTAGTACTTGTGTTTCTTTCTCTGACCTGTATTGACTGCCTGTTTCTAGTTGGCTGGCAGATTAACTGGAGGGGTTTGGAAGATTTTTCTTTGGGTGTTTGCTGATCCATAGCCAGAACTATCTATTCATTTCATGCAGAGACACCTGCAGTGTGTTGAGTTTCATTAAAATATTTATCGCCTGCCAGGCCTTCCAAACTAGAAGTTTGATAGTTTGTGTGTAGGTCCTTTATTACTTGATAATGCTGTAATGTCTATAAAGCATGAAAATGAAAGGTGATTTGGGAAAAAGATTCTGGTTTTAGACTGTTACACTTCTATGGTAGCTTCATTTCTGCTCAAAAGAGAAACTGTATTACATGTAGGCTGACTAAAGCAACGTTATTGAGGACACACTTAAATTAGAAAGTATCTGAATTAAGATTGCCTTCATTTTAGTGCAGGACAGCATTGCCACTGACTGCCTATATGAAAAGGTAGTTTTAAATTATGTAACTAAATCCTAAAAAGCATTTATCAATTTTAATGCATTTTGTTTTAAAGCAGGTTCTGACACTGTCGGCACTTACTTTCCCCCGGTCAGTCTGCCTGGAATTACCCGGTTGTGTGCCATTATCAGAGTTCAGCTATCCCACAGGTTCTGATTTGGAGGATTACTGGTCCCAGTCACAGTTTAATCTTTCCCTTCACACTCATTTTTTTTCCTGAAGATGGTGGTTTTAGAAACATGCTTACTCCACTTCTGGGTGAGAGTAGTAAAAAAGGGATGTGCTGCAAACGTGATACAAACGGGGATATGTCGGTTTATACCCGAAGCAGGACGTGACCTGAGTTACACCTTCAGTGTCTGTGGAAAACAGACACACGTGTCAAACACACTCCAGACCCAGGGAGGCTTTTACAAGGCTTTGTGCTCAGCCTGTGTTTGCACCCTGGGTGTCCACATCGGTGCTCTGCTCAAGAGGCTTCTGTTTGGACACAAAAAGAAACAGGATAATACAGGAGGCCTTTACTGTGAGATTCAGATAGACACAAAAAATGAAGGCTCAGTGTGCAGATTCACAGCTTATCCTTGCAAGGCATCTCCCTGCCCTCCCGCTTCCCCAGGAGGTGGAGTGTTTTAAAGGTCCTCTGGTACTTGGAGCTGTTACTCAGAGAACATACACATTTTGGATTACAGTCTGTATGTTCATCTGCGTCACAGACCCAAAGGAGTGAATGCCTGAGGAGCTGGTTTTTCCCCTGTGTGTGAGGGGTGGTGCATTGTTCTTTAGCTGCAGTGAATTTGAGTCAGCTGGTGGTAGGTTACTTGTTGCTTTTAATGTGAGGACTAGAAACAATACTAGATCATTCTAAGTTTAAGGATAAACGTAATTGAGAAAGGCAGACAAAAGAGCTACACTTGGAAATGGTTAAAACATAATGAAAAAGCATCCCAGTGTTATGTAGTATTTTTACCACGTTTGACTTCTAAGGTTTATTTGTGTTGGACTAAAATGTCTTTTGACATACTGCATCTAATAGAAGTAATTTAGAGATAGAAAAATAGTATCTGTGTGTGTCTGTGTGTGTGATATGTATACAAAAACTGTTTGTAGTGGTGGTATTTTTATCCTCATCTTACAAGAGAAAAAGACCAGTCCTACTTCATGCTTTTTTTTTTGTAATGCATAAAATGCATGGATTTTGGCAGCTGCCTCTTGCCTCTAGGCTTGTAAGTAGGTTTGAATGTGCAAGGTGTGTGTAATTACTATATATACATACATATATATGTATGTGATGTGTTAGTTGCTGCACCAGTATTGCCATGTAAACTTAGTTGCCCTTTTATATATGTGTATTCTCTGTATACCTGGTTTTAAAAGGGTAAATATTATAAACTGGTTGCTCAAGAGCACTCTGCTATAAAAAAAGTAATAACTACATCAGTAAAAGTGTTGGAGGTAGTAATAAAACTGCACTATAATCCTTCTACCAATTTATTGAACTCTAACTGTAGTTATCTATGACAATTAACGGCTACATATTGTACATTAACCCTTTGAATGGTAGTTGCATATGCAATATACTCAGTATGGCTGCAGTGCCTGAATCTTTAGCCTTTCAAACAAACTTGTCCTCTGATTTGATAGTCCTGTTTCAACAGAAAAGGACACCCAGTTACTTGGGAGAGAACACCTTTGCAACAAAAATAAACATCCTTTTTTGCGAAATGAAAGTAAATACGTTACTTATTTCAGATTTTTCTTCAGTATCTGTAATAATACTGCAAAAAGTGGTAGACATTTGAACATTGAAATCTCTGCTTCATGGATTTGAGAAGCTTCATATGAAGGTATTATAGAAGTGATTGCAATGGAATTGCATCTGAATGCCACTGAATTCCTGAATTGTCTTTTGAGGAAATCTAATGGACTGGGGCTTGACAGGAGAGCGTCATTTGGGAGAATGGGTTAAATCCCTCTTTAGAAATGGCCTGTAAGCTCAGGAGTGCAGCTGTAAATATTTTGGGAAGTTATGTAGCAGATACATGGTACCGTGAGGTGACATGATAAAGGATTGTTTCTCATTAAATACAGGGAGTCTCCCTTAGTCTAAGGCTTAAATTTTCTAAATTCACTCTTACAGAAGGTGATTCTTTACATTTAAAATATCTTAATATGTCCTCAAACTGCTGAAGTGTTGGAGGTTGAGGCTACAGCTTTTTTAATTCAGTTGTCTGTTGCCTTGGCACAAAGGTGGAGTTACTATATAGAGTTGTAGTGAGCGTCCCTTAATTCCAAGAAGATCTTTTAAAATGGCAAGCAATTACGTTTGAAGTTTGGATCTCATGATGTCAATACAGATATGTAGTAAAATATTCCAGGGTGTGGTGATACTTAATCATTAATGATTGAGACTTGGGGCATTTCCTGAATATTAATGCTGGATATGAATGTTGATTGCCCAAGGTGAAATTATTACCTAGATACTTATTCTCTCCCCTCTCTTTTTTTATTGATTCCTAATGCAGAAAGGATAAATGCAGAGTTAGGTCAGACAAATATTTGAAATACTCTGAGGCACAGGGCTCAAGACAGAACACTTGCACCTTCGTACCTTGTGGATTTCCTAATTATCGTGTAGTGTGAAAATGGTTATTTTTTTTCCCCTGTAGTGACTTAATATGTAGTTACACAGCTCAGACAGTAAGTTGTCCACTGGGATTCCTTCCCCCAGAACCACTTGGTAGAATTGTCATAACCTTCTGGTTTCAAATGATGAAGCTGATAGTGAATTTGCTCTAATTGTGTAAGTGTAACTGCCACTAAGGGTAAACTGATATGATGCCACACCTTGGATGTACTTTAATACTTAATCTGCCCCTTAGGAAAGGATTGACTGGCTCATGTCAGTACAGTGCCATATAAAAAAACTACTCATAAAAATGTTTATGACTAGGTTTACATGATTTATGTTTTTAGAGAAATGTAGCTTTTTGCTGCCAACACCAGCTGCTAATAGCCTACTAAAATACATAACTTAAACATTTCATAAATGTGCTTGGAACACACAGCATGTGCAGTTGGTTATGTTGTGTTCTATAGGTCTAAACTTTGGAAAAGCCTCCCTTAATTCCCGCACAGCAGTAGGTGAGGAGATGCCAGTGAATATCATTATGTTGTAGGTACATTGGTGTTATCTGATTTCCAGGTAGTAGATTCATCAGGCATTTCTGCATATTGTTTGCATGTGTTGAAAATACACTCTTGTAGCTGCTGGGAATAAACTTGATTTATCTTGCTGTGAAACTTTTAACGGAGAAAGAGGTTTGGTGATTCTCCGTGTTAAATGTTTGAAAGGAAAGCCTTGTCTCTTGCTGTTTGTCAGTGATTGCAGCAGCGGGGTCCATTTTCCCTTTCTCTTCCCAGTAGCTGGGAAGTTATCCCAAAGACGCAGAGTCTGCCAGGGCCAGGAGTGCAGCAGGAGCCACAGCACCCACCCTGTGCCTCTGCAGGACCCCTGGCAGGCTGAGCAGCTCCTGCTCATCCACCTTCCCTCTGTCCCGTGGCTTTCCCAGACCAGCCTGGCCTCTCCCAAGCTGGGGGGCCCTGATGCATTTCAGCACCTTCCTAAACAGTGTACCTTCCCCAGGTACAACCTGAGTGTTCCTCAGGGGAGCAACAGAGAAGTCTGAGACCTGCTGTTTAAGGAAGTTGGCAAACAGAGCTGAGAGCTGTGGCTGCAGGTGACTTGAGCACCAGACCTGTAGTAGAGCTGTGCTGAGTGCAAGAGCTGTGCACAGTTGTGTTCTGGCAGTACCCTTGTCAAGGTTGACAACATTCAGTAAATTGCTATTGAACTGCTCTGAATGGTCAGGTATACAAAAGTACAAGCCAGAAACAAGTGTTTTGGCTCTTTATTAAGGCAGGTTGCTCTGATTTTTTTAGAAATTATTACTAATGTTACTATTTTTGAAGCTGGAAGGAGAGAAGGCATGCTTTAGTTTGTCTCTTGTTCACTCTCTTCCTCTCCCTTTCCACCCCACCTTGTGTTTCACCCCATGGCTGAGAAGCAGTTTCTCATATTTAAATGAAGAAATGTTTCATGTAGTCTGTTTTATGTACCCCATAAATAATATATTTTAGAATTTTGTAGATACTGATGATTCACCAATTTCTTTTAATCCAATCTGTGGTACTCAGCACACATTTTCTGTAACATAGTGGCATCTGGTCTGCTGAAATTTCTAGGAAGAGAATTTCTAAGAATCTGTGCAATACCAAGTTAGACCAGTGGTTTGTGTAGTCCTGTATTATGTGTCAGAAATGGCACTTGGGGAGGATTAGGGAAAAAAGAGTAAGAGAGAGACTCACAGTGATTCCTCTTCAGGTTCTGCCAATGGTATTTTAGGACCTCCAGGAAGAGAGGGAGACTTGTAGCGAGTTTTGAAGTTATGTCACGTTCAGTATGTTTTGCTCTTTCTTTAAAAAGCGTAATACTTGAAAAATCTAAAAATTCCTCGTTTTCTTTTGAAGTTTCTAGTTTTCCTTTTTGTTTCAAATAGAATGCAAACCCGGCAAAGGAGTTGTTCTGCCTGGTTTAATACCTCTGCATTAGCTGGGACACCACTGAGGTTGGTCAGATTCAGGTAGAGTCAAGGTATCTCCAGTTCCTCAGAGCTTTTGCTGTGGTTTTTTTGCAGCCAAGGTAGCAGCTGGTTGGATCAATAATTGTGCCCAAGCAATACTGTTTAAGTAATTTGCAGTGTTAGAGCAATACACACTCTCTGGAGAATATTTTCTTCAGCTGTGTATAGGTTTCTCTTTCAAACAATATTATTAATATTTAAAGGACCATATGTTATGGAAGTAATTGGACAATTACGACAAAGTGCTGTATATTCTAACTCTTGAGTCAAGTATCAGCAAGTTATTTCTCACATAGCTTTTGGCCTAACATTCTCATTTGTTATATACTGTTGGTGTGAGCTGTATCTTTTACTTTTCTGTTATCATTTAGAAATGTCAGGTCAGGGCCAGGACATGACAATTGTGCCATTGTCAGAGTTTGACTTAAATTACAACAGTATAACTTCCCTTTTATCAGGGGAAATGATAATAAATGTGCTTATTCAGGTATAATTAATTTCCAATTTTAAGCTCAGTAAAAGGTCATTCTTCTTACTGGTTGAGTTCAAATATATAGAGATGTTAAATATGGTAAAGTGAAAGTTTCTTCACATTGTGACTTCCAGACTTCTCAATAAGAGCTGTTTGGAATTTTTCCATTTAATTTGTGTTGCATTGGGAAAAGCTCTAATTTGGATCCAGAGCATTTATCCAAAACATCCATGGACTTCCCTCATTCTAAATGGTACTATCCTGGTTAAACAAACTCTCCTGGTACCAAAGGTGGGGGTCTCTGGAAGTCCAGGATCACGGTAGGTTGTGACCTTGGGGTTGTGCTCTTTGCTTCCAGAAACAGCCTTTCCTAAGCAGATTTAAAAACAAACAACCATTTTTTAGTGTGTGTTTTGCCTGAAATGTTTGGGGTTTTAATGTTGATCAAGGGAAAGACTTTTCATTTCGGTAGTGTTCGCTTTCAACAACCTGAGCAGTTGTTCAGGTCTTCTCTTTTGTACCTCACATGTGCAGGGTTAGGTTTGCACAGGTGGGAACTGGGCAGTGAATCGGGCTGTAGATGCTCTGGATCTGCTTAGTTATCTAAATAACTCCACAAGAAGTGAAGACTCAGCCTCCTGGTGTGTGTTGGGAAGTAATCTGCATAAGAGGAAACTTGTGTGGAAAAAAAATACTCTGCCAACTTAAAAAAAAAAAAATGCTTAGAAAGTACTGTAATGTAGGATTCGAGTGGCTGGCACAGAGGCAGGTTTTGTAAGGCACATGAGATAAGCTGAGAAGAGGCTTCTGCATCTACCCATCTGTTCAGGGCTAACTTAGGAGGAGTTCAGGAGTCAGTCCTGACTGCATGCCCAAAAACCATAGTTGTGTACTGTATTCACTTAAGATTTGTAACTAAAAATAACTGGTTGAGCCACAGTTAAGGAACTGTAAAATTGAATTGTGACTATATTGTTCTCTTACTACACGGTGGAAGTGAACAGGCGTAATGGGAAATATAATATCTAGGTAAGGGAAATGTATGTCATGTTTTCAGATTCACTTCTGCAGCTTCTCTATATTGAAGGAAGATTCTTTTCTCTGCTTAATCCAGAGCAAAATTATTTCAGGAGCAGCAGTGCAGAAATTTGTGCTTTTTTCAATAAATTGCCTCCAGCTTTACTGTAAATAGAGCCCTGCATGGTTAGAAATGAAATAGGTATTTTTGGTGTCTTTTAGTGACATCTAAAGTCAGGCCAGCAAGAAGATCAGGTAGGTGGAACCTGTTGCCTGAAACAATATTCCCTGACACTGGTTGAAGAATTTTGCTAATGGGTTTAATGTGGTGATGACTGACTATGCTTGGAAGGAAGTGAGGGTATTTTTGTTGTTGTTGCCTGGTAATATTTGATGTTTACTTACAAATACTTTTCTTATATCATCTTCACTTCTGGTAGTGCAAAACTTTTAATAACTGGAAAAGAAACTAAAATATCTCATATCATATTAAATATAATTATAAAAGTCTGTTGATACTTTAAAGGCAGCTATTGCCTGATATGTGTTGAACTCTGGACCACTGGAGGCAACCAGTATGAAAAGATCTGAATTTGGGGTTGTTGCCAGTGTAGTGTAGCCTTTGAGACCAGTTGGTTTGGTGTCAAGTTGCTTTTGGAGAATTTATTTATGCACAGTTTTTTTTATTTGCACTTTTACCCTGTGCTTATTCTTTCTAGTGTTGGCTTTGAAATGCAGCATGGTTTGTCTCTCTTGCATGGAAAGTTGGTTATAAACAATTTCTGTGTTAGTTCTTGGGCTGTTAGGAGAGTAACTTTGCTTGTATAAGTGTGTCAAGTTATCTGTGTGTAAATACATTGGAACTTTACTGACCATATGAGGAAAGTATGCTAACAGCTAAATTTTAATTTAGTTTTGCTGAGTTTAAAGTTTAATTTGGCTGTACTTAGAGACTGCCTTTCTTAAGATCATAATTTATCTAAGTGATTTTTCACTCCTGTTACTTTGGAGGACTAAAACAGAGAAAATGTTTTCATAACATGAAGCTGGCCAGAGACACTGGCAATTATACAAGTAAGGTGAAACGGAACTTTTCCTCCTGTGATTTTACAGATTCAACAGATGTGTTGTTTGTAACAATAGGAAATTTGAAAATATCAGAAATCAGATTTTAAAACCTGTGTCCTTTTGTAACAGGAGAGTCTGTGCTTCCTCGACTTCTTTGTTTAAGACTAATAATCACAGAATTTTCCTGTGAGCTGTGCAGGAGACACGAATCCTTGGGTTGTTCCCCTAACAGATATAAACTATACCTTTTTCTTTTACGTTGAGGGCAGCCTTAACTTGATACGAATGACCTTCGCTGTAACTGAGCCAACGCTGCTGTACCTCAGGGCTTTAGGGTTGGAACATGTTAATCTAGAGGGTAAAGTTTTGCGTTCCCTTAGGCCGAGGTCACGGGAGGTGTTGGAGCAGCTTTGGTGCTGCAGTCCCTGTGTGCAAAGGCTTCACCCAGGGAAGGGAGGGGACCTTCTGGAGCAAAAAGCAGGTGCTGCTTTAGACCAACAAGCTTTTTACTGCCGAAAACTTTGTTCAGAAGACCCGTGCAAAACCTTCCCTGCTGGATTCGCTGTGCTGGGCCCTGTTTGGTGCCCTGTCAGAGCTGGTGTGAGCACCTCCCAGCTACGATGGGCAGTGAGGTCCTTGTCTTGTGCAGCCTGGAGATCTGGCACAGTCTTGTCTCAGTGAAAATGCAGTAGTAACATCAGTGACATGCAACATAAATAGCAGTGCAGTCAGGTTACTTGAGACTCTGTGTGCAGGAGTTTTGATTTTCTGGTACAAATATTCTCTCGATGGAACTAACTCTTTTAATTTTGCTTCTTTTATTTCTCATTGTCTCATGCCATGATATATTTTCTTCTCACTGCATAGAAATGAATTAAGAAGTTGTGTGACTGGCATTACTACAAACCTTTAGAAGCAAGGCTGGGTATTGATCTGTGAAGCTTCATGTGAGCTGTGATCAGGGGTAAGGAGCCAAGGGGTTTATTTCTAGTGGATGTTGGTAAACTTGCCCTGTTGAGGATTACCAGCTCACTGACACTTGTGCTAGATGTAAGAGAAGGTCATTTAACAGCTATTGAGGCTTTGGAAAAAGTATTTCAAAACCATCCTGAATAAAGTAGAAACTGCTTTGAATTCCAGTTTGGAACAGAAGCAACTGTGTCTGTGTTTGAATCTGGAATAACAGCCCTGATTATCCAGTGCGTTGGTGAGGACACACTGAAGTCCATGAGATAAAGTACATTCCTTATTTTAAAGATGGAACAGTGTGGTAAAAGCACTGGGCATATTAATGTGAAATAAAGACAGCCTGAGCTGAGAGTTGTGTGTGGTGCTGGGGAATGCCCTCAGAGACAAGCACTGTGTGTAGACTTTTTGAAAGCAGAGTCTGTGTTGGCTTTTTGTTTTGGTTTGCTCTTTCCTGATATGATACTTTGACCTCCTGAATGTTTTTTGGAGAAAAGCTTATTTCTGTCATAGTTATTCTGAACTGCCTTTTGGAGACATAGTCCCTTTGCCTCCATTCCCTTATCAACAAGGATAATAAGCTTGTGCTCTCACAGAGAACTCCTGTGATAGATGTGCACAAGTGAAGTACAAGTACTAGAAGTCAAAGATAAACCCATTTGTTATACAAAAATAACTGTAAAATGTTCTATTGTGGTAACTTAAAAAGCTTTTCAAGTTAGAAATGTCAAAATTATTATTAAAACTGTTAACAACAGTAGCACTACAAAATGTGTTGCTAGATACACTCTTTTAATAAGCTGAGAATTCTGGCAAAAGGCAGAGACTCTGCAGTGACATAGTTTCAAAGCATTTTCTTTTTGAATTATGTTTAAGGGAATTTTAGGTTCCCTAGTAGTGTATTTCATTTTCTATAAATTCCATCTAATAACTAGTAGTATATAATTCCCTTGGTGAAGATATCTCAGAAAACATAATCCACACAGAAGCTATTTATTTTTTGTGTTCTCTTTGCTGGGTGTTCACCAACAAAAATATAAAGAACAAGGAGAAAGGAAAACAAAATAATGGCAAACCCCAAACCTAAGCACACACACAATCATATTTGTTGGCAAATCAAGGAGTGAAATAACTGTTAATTTCACATTCTGTTGGGAACAGTCAGATCAAACACCATACCGTACCAAATTTTGAGTGATGGCAGTCAGGGAAGGAGTAAATTTTAGTGTAAGGTCTGAGACAACAGTAGGATCAAGACAGTCCTGCAAGTGGTAGCAGACAGACCCTGTAACATTACCTTTGATGTGGGGGGGTTGTTCCTGGTACAGGGATCACTGAATTGATTTTGAATTCTTCTCCACTGTTTGTTTTAGAGCAGATATTACTCGATAGCATATTAGAAGCTGTTAAAAGTCACTGTACATTTGGAACAGTATGGCTATATAACCAAAAGTTTTCTGTTGCTTTTTTGTGACTTAGAAGTGCAGCAATAAAAACAGGATTCTTGCGTGTTACTGTTTAGTGAGACTCATTTGATCTCCTGACAAATGTCTGCAAAGGATTTTTCAAATTGTTCAATTAGTTGCTGTTGTAGAAAACTGCTTTCTAAAACTTGGTAACAATTTTTTGAAGCCACATTCACGTAATACAAGACCAGGAATGCTCTTGGAAGTGATTTAGAGTTCAAGTAAGTCACCACTGATCTACCGAGGCTGGAGATTTGCAGAGCAGGTGTGGGGCTTTTGTTTCTTTTTCACATCTTTAATATTGACTATATAAAATATTTAAATCATATTTTTACTTAAAAACATAAATTTGCCACACCTGTCTTGTGTACAAAAGAGATGTGTAGAGCTTTGAATACCCAAAGTAATTGATGTTAGAGAGGAGTTCCTGCTAAGCCAGTTGCAGTTGAACCTGTTGTTACACTGGTGTCTGCAGAGAAGAAGGGATGTAGTACTCATGTTTTCAAACTGCTTCTAGTAGCATCTTATTTAAGAAGTGTAACTAGTAGCTAAATTTGTGGTCTTTTCTTCATAAGGCTGCTTAAGTGATCCCCTGTTTCAAAGCAAAGTGTGATGGGCAGGTGTGGCATTTGCCCATTTGCTCTCGGAGAAAAAGAGGGGCAGAGTAAAAATCGTGGACATCTTGCACGTGAGAAGCCCCTTCATATTTTATCTTCACAGGCTGTGGAATAACTTGCATCTCTATGTTTACATAAGCAGAGCTGGGTTCAACTTATGGTGGTAAATTTTGCTTTCAAAGCATTTATAACTTAATTGTTCAGTGGAAGAATGCCGTGTTTTCTTCATGAAACATAGGCCATGCAGCATTCTTAAAGGTTCTGGCCCCCATCCATCACAGTACTTAAACCATGAGTAGCCCTATTAAAGTTGATAGAATTACTCATGTGCTTAAAATTAAACATGTGCTTAAGTGCTTTGATGGATTAGAGCCAAAGTTGTCAGCACCTTGCTTTGTTGTGTGCTGTGTTACACCTGCCTCCCTGTGCACCAGCCTGGGTCTTCAAGGGGCAGGTTCTCAGATTGGCTCATTCCAATATTTAATTACCCTGTGTTCTAAAACTACACTTTACATGCACAGTCATAGTGAATTCATATGCTGACTGAGAGTATAAATACACAGCAACTCTTGAAATCTAACAATACCTGAAAAATTTCACAAGATTTTTTTTTCTGGGTATTTCAGAGGGAGTTTTATGCTAATTCTTAACATGGAAACATGACATCTATAATGGTTTTCACAAAACTATCTTTCTTCTGAAATCTGTGTTTTAATAAAGTGTATAATGGAAATCACCATTTAGATGTGACAGCACATTATTAAGAATGACTGTGAACTTGAACTTCCCAAAAGCTGAGATCAATAAGGGCTGTTCTAAGTTCTGCTGATAATGTAAGCATTTAGGCAATTCTATAAGGCTTATGGCAGCTCTTTATCTTTGCAGATAGCTATGGAAATCTTCCTTGATTCAGACTTTGTCCATGGTAAAAATTCCGGATTTAACAGCTGTGAAGAAAACGGTTGATTCAGTGAAAGCAGTTCCTGCTGTAGGAAACTGTGTGGTGAACACAACATTTAATGCCAATATCCCCCTGAAATGTAAGGGCAGCTCTCAGTGGCAGCTGCAGAGTTCAGTGAGCAGTTCCTTTGGTCCTGTCCAAATTGTCCCCGCTGTGTTTTGGGTGCTGAATATCTACATTCACTGCCTCACCTGCTTTTCTATTCACACTGTCATTCTGAACTTAGGGGCTGCCAGTACTTCATCCTACAACACTTAGAAAATGTTAAGGGTTTGGGTCACCGAGAGTTTATTGGAATTCCTAAAGAGTAACAAGGGGGCAAATGGTGAAAATATGTTATATAATTGGTTTTTATTTGAGTGAGGCAAAAGCAAAGATTTTAGGAAAAGGCAGTCATGTTGCAGGTCTTTTCACAGTGAAGAGGAAGCCTTCCTTGTTTCATTCTGTGATTAATATTTGGAACTGAGTTTTATATTGAAATTAATAATGGCGTGAAGCTCTGTGCAGGTACCTGTTGTTAACTGACTGATCAGACTACTCAATGACAGGTTGTATTGGCTCTCCTGAGATGTATCTGTAAGAATTTCTATGCTCAAATTGCACTTAAATTGGAATCCAGGACCACTGGAACATTGTAATAATTCTCCCAGATGTTATGTTAGCAAACCTTGATGGCACAAAACATTTTCTGAACAACTGAAGTGTATGTCCCCAATAAGCAAGAAATGCCTTGCAGAAACATGTTTTGTAGAATTTACCCTGTTCCTGGTATGAATTTGAGCCTTCCTTTTTTCTCTTGGTGTCTTTCTGACATCTGTGTCTTACCTGCCAACATGTAGGGGTTTGGATTAAAACCCTTGGTATTTGTCACTGTTAGAGACAAGCATCTTCCAGATCACCTGTTTACAATATCACATGCCAGAAGTGTTTCAGGCTATAATGGAGATCATAATCACTAAAAAAAAGTAAAAATCAAGGTATTTGCAGGACCAAGCATGTTCCACCTGTCTCCTCACTGCCTTCCCTGCTGCACTGCATCCTGCCTTGGCTGCTCTGTGTTTGTACTTACTTGGCATCCAGGGTTCCAGCCATTTTTATTTTAGGGCTTCTTTCCATTTAATATTGGCACTTGGCCAGCTGTGTACTTTTTCAGTTTTAAGTAGCAGTGAGGTCATCAGCCATTATAGGAGCTATTCCTCTCATTCTTGCACACACACCCCTGAAGAGCTCTGCCATGTGGTTGCCTTTTTTTCAAAAGCTTCCTACCCAGTTCTGGTTGAAGAAGTTACTGGAACACAGACATTTACAAAGCAGTGTTAGAGCAAATGAAACTTGCAGGACACTCACCAAGTCAGTGTTTCAAAGGTTAGACAAAAATGCTCTGATAATCCAAACTAAGATGAGAAAAGGAACCCTTACAATGCTGCTTGTATTTTAAAGGAAAGGCTCTGCAGTGCTGGGGTTGGAGTGATAAACAGCACAGAAAATGGTCCATTTTTAACAGAAGGTGCTGCTGATCTGCATGTATTGCAGTGCCTGGTCAGTGTATAGTTACTCAACAGTGTTTTGTCTGGACATGCAGAGATCAGGAGACCCCAGTAGGCTGGATCTGCTGTGAGGGATGGATGCACAGGCAGACAACATGAAATATTGGAGGGTGCATCCTGAGAGGTCTCATGTGCTGTGTTTTGGTTCTGTTGCACAGTTGGACAGAAGTGTTTCAAAAAGGTGGTGGCCATGGGCATGTTTCCTTTAGTCTGTGTTAATAATGACTACATTCACAATGCTTAGATAAATAAATAAGTGAAAAAGTCTTTGTGCTTCCTGACAGCAGTTTGATTGTCTCGAAGTAGTGAATTGTACAAGGCAAGATGATTCAGCAATTTGACTGGAATCCTCCTGTTCCTGCTGGTTCTGAGAGGTGTCCTCCCAGACCAGAAAGGAATCACAGTGTCCTCCAAAGACTCTCTAGCCTTGTTAATTATTGTGTCGAGTTTCTAGAGAGAATATTAAACTTCTGGGACATTTTTTATTGTAATACGCTTAATTACCTGTACTTAGAGCAAGAAAATGAAAGCAGTGTGTTCCCCTCTGTGTGCACCTCTGGGGAGCTACAGACCAGGTTTGCAATTTAGAAAGGTGTTTAATTGCACAGTATGAATTAAAGGGCCTTTGTCAACCTCATACATCACAGGGCTCTTTGTGAACACTTCTATTTTCATCCCTTACCTAAACTATTGCTAGCTAATTAGTTGAGGTAAATGGAGCAGGATAAGCAGAGTTATGCTTCTTAATATCGTCTCTGTGATGGTCTCTTTGTGCCACTAACAGGTATAAAGGGACTGTAAACCAGTTAAACTGGTTTTATGTAGGAATTTGTAAAGCTGAAGGGGAGCCTCAAGGTGGCTTAGAGCCAGAATAGCATCCCTGTGCCACATCCACCTGGGCAGCCTCTGGGACTTCAGGTGTGTCCAACCACTCTCCCAGCTCCTGGAACTTCATCAGGAGCAAAGCCTGCCCACAGTCAGTCTCTGCATCAGAATATCCACAGAGACTAAATAGAGTTACCCTTTAACCTTTACACTTTGGGGTATCACAGTGGGCAGAGATAAAATAAACCTTGGGTAAAGTAGGCTTTTACTGGGGGATGCTTTTTGTAGAGTTTTGTATAATACTGTTTGGTGCCATTCCCTAAGATAAGGAACACCCCTGTCACACCCCTACCCCCTAACACTGCAGTGCAAATACTGATCAAAAATAACAAAACTTCTGTTTTCACAGAGCTGTGATGTGTTTTTTTTAATCGATGCTTCAATCATTTGCATTTCTTGACTTTTAACTTAGAGGGTGGTTCTGTTGTTCCATTAATAGAAGGGATCCCTTTGTGCTTGTATATCTTTATCATGTTCATCTGTTTATGGCCACATAGTAAGATGTACATGGAACTCATGGAGGTAATTGCTGTAATGTATTTAAACAAGCAATTTAGAGTCCTTTTTCAAATATTTAAAAGGGAACTTGTGAAGACCTTTATGTGTTGCCTATTCTATATATTGCATCACATATTGTGTGAGAAAGTGATTATGCTTCAGGGGATAATTGAACTAAGTTCTCTGAAATAATTTAGGTCACAATTAGATCTATCCAACATAATCAGTTTTTAACTACATCTTTAATTCAAAGTAGATCAGGACAAAATTATTCAATCTGTTGAGTTTTTCTTTTTCCAAAAGGTGTTACTTATTTACAGAGAAAGCAACTAGTTTATTTTCATAGCTATTCTTATTCTGTTGCTATTTCCCTCACAGTAAATGATTTCTGGTAGCTGGATGGTACAGTTTGTTGATACCCAGAATCTCAGAGAAATAAAACCAAGAATCTTCCAAGTGAAATAGATGGTGGGAGGGGAAAGGTGGTGTAGGAGGCAAAGCAGAGTGGTAGGGAGGGGAAACTATGGCTCTGCAGCCAGCAGCAGGAAGGAAACAAAGTACTAATGTGGTTAGAAAATCTCTTCCAGCTCTACTGCCCGTGAGGACGCAGGTAAATCACATTTCTTGTTGAGGGCTGTGCAGAGTTACTGCTGTGGGACCACAAGGGTCTGTCCTTTTTGGTCTTGAACAGGACAAAATAGAAAATCTCTCTGAAGTTGGCAGAATTACTGAGGCATCTCAGAGGTGTGATATAAACGGTGTTCACTCTGCACAAGATACTCAGTGGATTTTGCTATTGCATTTTAGCAGTTTTGTCTGTAAAACTGGAACTTTCTCATAGGTCTAAGGTGAATGATTTCAGCTTCACTCAGAATACTCTAGGCAACTATTCTCCCCCATTTTCAGGTGCCTCTAACTTGGCTCCTGCCCTGTTGGCCATTCTAGCTGTTATATTTCGAGGTAATTGCATGTTCTGTTAGAAATAACCCAGGCTGCTGAACCAAATTTATCTTTCTGTTGAATTGTAAAGTACTGCAGGATTTTTGTAATGTGGATTGGTAGCAAAATCTTCATTGAATTTCGTTGCTCTTGGTCTTGTGTCTGAAGATCTTGACTGCACAGCTCTGTTTTTCTGAGATGGATTGGCAGGTAGTGCTGTTTGCATTTTTGTTAACTTCCATAAGGTGCAGTAAACAAATTTTAATGCAGATTTCATGGAATATTTATGAAATCCATCGAGTGTTTCTCTGCATCAAAGACACTGTATTTAGATGGATAGGTATGTTTAAAGCTCACATGCCTGTGAAGTGCATGACTGCCTGTCAAAGAACTGAACTGTGCTTTAAACCAAAATTAATCCATTAACTTTTCATTGGCTCTCAGTGTGTAATTGGGAAGGTGAGCCAAAGGGGAGAGCCCATTTGTTGGTAATACCTGAAAGCAAATTTCACCTGCGTGAAACACTGCAGCGTTGTTTTCTCCTGCAAAAAACCAGAGGCAAATGAATTGTTCTGTAAGATTTGTATTTTGGCTCCTACCCTTGTGAATGGCTCACTGAACTGCAGTGCTTTGCATGGGGAAGGGAAGCTTTGCACTCCCTGGAGCTGTTGTGTCAGCAGGCTCCGGAGTGAGGGAAGTTTGGCAGTGCTTCAGAAATGAAGGTGATTTCTGCATTCCCCCCATCACTGGGGGTAAAGGAAGCTGGGCTGTTTGCAGCCTTGACAAGAACTATGTGATCGCATTTTCATATGCCGTATTAAAATAGTCAGTATATCCTCTCCAGAGCTACAGAACTTTTCAACGAGGCCTTTGATTTCTTAACCTGTCACTGGCAACCAAGGAATTCAAACTTACTTGCTTTTAGGAATTTAGAATACTGGCATAAAGGGGTTGTGTCCCATCACCCCCCCCTCCGCATTTGTCTATCTGCCCCCCCCCAATTCTTTAATGTGTTTTGTTTTGACCACTCATTTCAGCATTCCTAAAATTATTTTTCTACGTGTGAGATGTAGAAGGAACTGAATCCTCATCCTCTGGAATGTTCTTTTTAAATATTTTTTTCCCAAGTAATGGTTATTCATATTATCTGGAAAGTAAACCAGAAATGAAAATTAACTTTAAAATTAACATATTTTGCTTTCCGATAAAATGCTTGGTAATGTGTTCCTTGCTTAAGATTTGATAAAGTCTTGAGTAAAAATGTTTCCTTTTTAATTGTAAAACTCAGCCACAGGTGAAGTTCTTTACTAAATACTGATTAGATTGGTTTTCAAGGAATATTTGATTTTCCTGACCTTTTATGTCATTCTACTTTAATGTTACTTGAATTAAAATGTCATCTTTTTTTTTTTTTTATAGTACCTAAAATAGACTTTATTAGTTTTCCTGAAAGCTATGTGCAGCTTTGCTTTGGCCCATTTAAATATTGAAAACAGCAGGATTTGAGATTTTTCTTCTAATCCTCAACTAATAGAGTTTAATGCTTTGTTTGGCCTACCCTACACAGCCTAAGCAAAAGTTTTAAACAAGATTAAAAATATGACCTTATTAACCCATGGCATCTAAAGATACAGAACAGGCCTGCAGGGACATCAGTCCTTCATTAGCCAGGATAGCACAGTGCCATTCCCAGTCTGCTCAGGATCCTCCAGAGGGAAACACTTGGGGAGCCCGGCTTTCTTCTTTTGTATTTTGTGCCAGCACCTGGGAATAGGAAATTTAAAAAGCGAGGATTTATTTCTAAGTTGAATATTCGGTCTTTGTCGTTGGGGAAAATAGAGTATTTTGGGAAATTTGAGGTGCAACCTGGCTGGGATTTCTAAAAAAACCTCCAGTTCTGGGAAGGCAAAGGGTCACAGATTTTGTGTCCTGCACCTCATTAGACCCTGAGTAAAATGAATGTCACCTTATTTTTATCTTTTTCTTGGTGAGAAGTTACAGTTGTATTTAAGCTGCTGTTGGATGGGTGATTGATGTACACGTTGAGTTCCAGAAGAATGAAGTGTCTCATTGTCATGGAAAGTTTATGCCTAGTAAACATTACAAAACACAAAACGTAGTGATACATTCACTGCTGTGTAATAAGATTCCTTGTTTACCAGGCAGGCTATAGGGCCATGGCAACACCACCAGAAATAGGAACTATGAGTATCCTTGTTGTAAAGATGATGATGGTTATCAAGCAGTTTGTTAATTGCTGGAGTTTAATGTTTCCCCATATTCATTATCGCTTTTCAGCGCTGTTAGTAGCATGAGGATCAGCCAAGAGGTGTAAATGTGGAACTTTGACTGAAACTTATAATAAAAATAATGTGGTTTATTGTATGGAAGGGTCAGGTGAATGTGCACCTCGCTGATGGTGTGAGACAGCAAATCCCAAGTGTTCCAGGGGAGAGAGAATAACCACAGTTTGCTTAAAACAACACAACTTCCTAAACTTCTGTCTTTTCAATGATGTTCCAAACCAGAGCAAAATGATTGCATATTATTTCTTTACATAATTCTTTAAAAATCCTGGTACCTTGCTTGGCTTTCAGTATGTTGCCCTTTTGATCTCCAAGGGTCACAAATCTGCATACTTGTCCATTAGGTTCGAGGTGCAGCTGAAAACTGGAGGCAAAATAAAGCCAGACAAATTGCTTACACTCTCGTTGATAAATGTTTCCTGCTTTCATACCATTATTTACATATTTTTAATAATGAAACATGATTTTTTAAAAACAGAAAGCAGATGGTGGGTTTGCAGCCATATGTGCACCAACTGAAAAATACAGGATTTGTACACCTACCCTAAGTCTTGGTTGTGGAATGGAGAGTTTCTTAAGACCTAGAAAGCATTGAAGACAGGAAGAAAGAGGGTAAAAAGCCCTCAGTTTTTCCTCTCTTTTCCCATCTTAGTGGTTTTCCTTAATTTGGTGCTTTGGGCTTTTCTCATCTCACTGCCCTGTTCTCATCAGTGGTGCCAACTCTCTCGAACAAAAATCTGGTAGCCTTCAGTAGCAAGGTGGTCTGTAGGTGGGTAAAGAAGTCAAGGGAAACCAAGAACGTTAATCTGATGATTGTTCCTTTAGTTTTCTTGCTGCGTGGAGCCCCACTGACCTTCCTGCCCCTGCCCCACACTGGCCAGCCACGAGGAGCTGCTGTTTGGGGATGACTGTGTGTCTGTCGGCCGAGCTGTGCTGCTGATTCAGACCCGTCCTCTCCACAGCCAAGTCATCCTGGACAGGAGGAGTTGCTGCTGCTCTTTGCTTTCCATCTGCGAGAGCAGCACTTGCATTGCAATCATTCTGTCACAACTGGGGAATGTATAATCAGATCCTCCACGCCTGTGCCTAAAAGGCAGCGGAACGTGCGGCTGCCACGGGGGGGTTTCCTTGACCCTGTCTTTGACAAAAGTTGCATTAATTTTCCATTTGATAACCAAAATTCCCCCCACTCTTGGAGGTCTGCATCTGCCTTGTTATTTAAGCAGTATTTTGGGCTTTTTTTCTGCTGTTCTTCTGTGTTCCTGATTGGTGAATGTGCTTTCAGTTTCGTTTTGGTTGTTGCATGTGAATAATTAGAGGAAGGAAGAAGTGACAAAAAGCATTTGCAATATGTTTGTTGAATTAACTCTGTGAAATGAGGTTTCCAAGCTGTGGTCTTTATGCCGAAAGTGTGAGTTATTACCTTTAAAAGGCTGAAAAAAGGAAACATGCTGTTGGTAGTTCGGAGTTTCTGGGACACTGAGATGGAAAATGTTAGTTTTCAGAAGGAAAAAAAAAAAGTGAAAGGTTGGTATAAATATTCAGGTAATCAAAGTGTTCTATAAAAACAGTTTAATGAAGATTAAAAGGTCACTTAGACAATATAGCTGGGTTTTTTTAGTAATGACATGGCTAGCTAAGTTTACCTCAAATTAGTAATTTTATGCTATGTACAGCTAGAAATTAATAATATGAAAAAAATCTGTCACAGTGCCTTGCAATTAAGTTACAGTTTACAGGCTCAATACTAGGACTACTTTGAGGCTGCTGATTCCGGGTTATACCAAATGTTGGCTTGTGCATTTCATGTGACTGCACTATTCAGCATTGAAATAACTGTTGTCAGGTTTGACACCAAATCCCATCCAAAGGCAGCAGAGGCAGTGGTTTGCACTCTTGCTTCAGCCTGTGAGGCTTGTTCATTTGGCTGCAGTTAATCCCAAATGATGGGGCTCCTTCCAAGTGGTTTTCTAGCCTATTCTGCTGCCTGTAGTCAAGAGGTAACTTTACGTACTTGGATTAACAATTTCCTATTTGTTTTAGGTTTTGTATCCAAACTGTTAGTGTGAATGTCTCTGTCAAGTTGAGTTCTCTGCTCTATCTTGTTCTGGCATCATCTTTGTGCTTCAATTTTTTTGTATTCTGAGGTTGTTTGGTCTCCTTTCATTTGTTTCTATTTTTAATAACTTAGCCCTTTTTTCCTTTCTGTTTGTTTCCAGTGTACATGTTTCCAAAGAACTTTCATTTATGTCTACTGCTTGCATTCAAATTAATCAAAATCTGTTTGATTTTGCAGAATGTCTTAGTCCCAGTCTAAGGCTGTAATAAATTTTTATTTCAGTGTAATTAGATGCTGATTTTTGGATGCAAATAGATGTTACTGTTGAAGTAGAGAAGTTTTGAGATATTTAATCAAATCTCTACAAAAGTCTACAGCAACTGAAAGCACTTTAGTCAATAGAGACAATACCGTTTTGATAGAGTATTTTTCAAGTTCATGTTTGGTTTTAAAAAGATATTCTGCTTTTGTGGCTTCTAAATTTAATAATGTATCTTTTTATTACAGGGAGAAGAAAATGAAAATTCAGGATATAAAAAACAATATTAAAGAAGCTATAGAGGTAAACCTAGGAGCTATTGTTTGTAACTATTCTAAGCGGCTATTTAGACACTCTCTGCAGTATTTCACTCTTCTGTCTTTGCAGACAATAGTGACAGCAATGGGCAATTTGGCCCCTCCAGTGGAACTAGCCAACCCAGAGAACCAGTTTCGAATCGACTACATCTTGAATTTAGCCAACCAGATAGACTTCGATTTCCCACCGGTGAGTGACTCCAACTGGGCAGCCAGGCCTGTGTCAAATGATTGTGTTTCACTGCACTGTAGTAAACATTTCCCCAGAAGAGTGAGCTGCTCTTTGGGAGTTACTGCAGGAGGTGCCTTTGGTCAGTGCTGATCAAGTTAAGTGTGTAGCAACACAGCCAGAACATTCAGCTGATCCTTCAGGAATGCAGAGACCTTTGTCTGCTTTCCTGCTTTTTGTGCTCTAGTGAAATAACCAGCTACAGGGTTAAGATGGACAGTGCTGTGTAAAGCTTGGGTACTGTTGGGAACTGCCCTGCCCAAAAGGAGTGAAGATACACTCAGCACTCTGTTGATGATTAGCTGGCCTTGTGTGATACTGAGTTTCTCTGCTCTGGAAGAGCAGTGCAGTTTTGCTGCTGATTCAGACCCTGTGTCAGGCAGACTCTGCAGAGGCTCCACACACGACGCCCTTGCCTCAGCCCTCCCAATCCTAGTTAATCATTCGAGGTGCCAACAGACCCGGAGTAAACGCACAAAGGATAATTATTTGGTTGATGATATAACTTTGTGCCCACTCACTGTGATTAATTTCTCCTGTATCTCAACCAGGCTAAGTAGCAGAAGCCCATGAAAATACTGTTTGCAAACACTGAACTCTTAAACACTGAGAAGATATTTTTATTAATTACCATGAGGTACCTTGTACTTGCAGCAATACAGGATGTTTCAGAGCTGGGATTTCTTTCTCTGTGCACTGTTCCGGGGGGCTGAGGGAGCAATTATGAAGATGTATCAAAATCATGATTCATTTACACCAGATTCATTTACATTCTTTGTCCATATGGGACCGACCAGATGCTTGAAATGAAAGTGCAAGTAGTAGTAAGATGTGGGGTAGTTTGCACCACAGCAAGGTTTTGTAACCCTTGATTTGTAAACATTATTGAACAAGCTACTCTGTGAAATCAGTGACAGTTACTTTTTCCACTTCTGGGAATTTCTCTGCTTTAGTCAACCTTTGTCAAAGGGAAAAGCCAAACAGATAGAAACATACTTAGTGTACAGTTTCAGGGAGAATATTGGAGAGAGAAGACAGTGGTTCCTTCCTCTACCCCATGTGCTCCTGAGCTGGCTGGGTGCCCACAGCTCTGCCTGCCATTGTTTGTGAGCGTTCAGGTTGTGAGCTGTAACAATGCTCTAACAAGTTCCTGTGACCTACCTCGTACTGAAATAGTTGGTTTTCCTTGTCTCTTCTATCTTAGGGATTTTTTCTTCAATTCAGTTGGAGGGCAGTGAATTATTTTTTTTTTTATTTTTTCTGAAAGCAAGGGGTAAGTGTGTGGAGATAAGTGAATAAGCCAGATGTGTATGTGTTGCATTTACTAGTTTTTGTATAAAAACTAGTATTCACTATATATTACATCTGGTAGGATACATGATAGCAAATTCTTGATGTCTAAAGCAATAAAAATACACTTACAAGGCCCATAAATAATTTCAAGTTCAATGAAGTGTCTGTATTGAATGACACCCAATTTCAGGAATAACAGTGCTCCAATAAAACTAGTTTTTCTTCTCTGAGCAAAGGTATTGTCTTAAATTTTTAAGCCCTGAGTCTACAGAGGTTTAGGCGTGTGCATAACTTTGACTAGTGGCTTACTTCATTGGCATGATTAACTATTTCATATGTAAATGTTTGGAGGGTTGAGGTTTTAACCTGGATATACATTAGCCACAATTGGTGAAGGACTATTGTTGTCTCTCTCTGCCCTCAGTGATTATATAAGCTAGTATGTCTCTGATTTCTGAGTTTGAATATAGTCCTTTGGTACCTGAAAAACTGAACCTGCATTTTTAATTGCATCGTTTAAATCAAGCTAAGATCTAGAGTGTCCCTAGATGCCAGGAGGCAATGCACAGGCATACAGGGATCAGCACTAGGATTGTGGAATTTCTTCTCCAACTACACGAGATCTTCTTTAGAACATGAAGCCTCCTCCTTCTGTACATGCAGGAGTAGCTTAAATGAAGTTTCAAGTACGCACCAAAATCTTTGTTTAGAATTCTACTTCCCTGAACTAGAATTCAAATTTCCAAACAGCAAGGGTCAGTGTAATGTGAAAGGCAGAAAGAAGTAAAGAAAAATGTAGGAGCTTTAGTGTGATCCCAGGACAGGGGTGCACATGTAATTTAGGACTCAAAGAGCAACTTCTGTATTCTGCTATTCTAATGCTTTTCTTAGTCTGTGTCTTCATCTGTTTGCTTTGCAGTTTTTGACTTGAAGGAAATGTGTGTCGTTTGTGTAGACCATATTGTTCTAAATCAAAAAACCCTAAAAAACAACAGCTTGAGTTAAAAATAATGGTACAGTGCAATGCTAGGGTAAACATTCCCTTCAAAGCTGGAAACTGAGTATGCTGGAGATCTATTAATTCAGCACACTTGGTATTAAGAAGTTCAATTTCTTGAGTACAAGGAGTAGCATATGGGGAAAGGAAAAGGGTAGTACTGACTGAAAGGATTTCTGTCCACACAACCGTGCTGCTGTTTTAAAATCTTGCAGTATTTAGCAGATAAATCTGCAGTTGAGGCTTCCAAATGGCATTTCCATCACTATTGTCCTTTGATGCATTTAGCTCACCACAGCTGTATGTTTTCAGCATCAAAAATCAACCTCGTAAGCAGTTTCAGTCATTCAGACTAGCAGTATATCTGTGTCAAACGTCAGGTGGTGTTGGGTTAGCTGTGTTATAAAGGTGATATTTTTATGCCTGTTCTGCATACCAGACAGTGGTTAGGATATTTTCTTCATCCCCAGTACCAACTAGAATAGTGGCCTTTTTCTCTCATTCCTTTCTTTTTGCTTTTACTTTTAGAAGAGGGAAGGAAATATTATCATTATATCGACATTTCACACTTCATGATCAACCAAATTGAACCAAGCTACAGAATAAAACCTATTTATTTTGGGTCATAGTCCCTTTATAACTCTCAGGTTTTAATGAAACATCCAAAATAGCAGAGCAGGATTAACAACTGACTATTTTTAATTGACCTGGACGCAGCTGAGGAAGATGCCACTTGAAGACACCATTATAAATTCAGAAAGATGGTATTCAAAAAGTAATAGAATCAGAATATTAGCTGTTGAAAGGCAAAATACCAGGGCAGTGACTCCAGCCTATGGCTCTCTAAATCAAGGATGTTTAGAAGAGATATGGTCATTTTTAGGGTGTTGATGGAATTGTCTGCAGGTCTCTTGGTCTGGTCCCCACTTATTTTTTACTACACTGCTCCACTGTAGTTATTTTGAATCTCCCACTGCCACTGAATAGTTTTGTTCTGGTTTCTGAGTGGTGTCCTGAGGCCAGGCTTTACCACATGCTGGCTTCAGCCTCAAAGCCCAGCTCAGCATCCCGTGTGCCCACAGCCATCCCTTCCCTCTCCTCCACACCAGGATGGCCCAAAAAACCTCCGGTGTAAATCAAACCATTGAACCAATCCAGGTTAAAAATAACCCTGGTAACCCTTACTCCTTTGCTCTTCTATTCTGGGGAGATTATTTTTAACAGGGATCAGTTTTGAGGGCAGATTTGCAACCTGGCCCATGGGCAGTGTGGTGCAAAGGCAGTGGTGCACAGTGTGTGGTATAAACGTGCAGCAGGGTCAGAGGGGGTTGTTGGAGTCCTTACACGATTTTAACACCAAGATTTTCAAGAAGGTAACAAGATAATATAGTCTCGTGAGAAAAGATCTCTTCACTGCCAAAAGTGTTCCTTAATTATGTAGGCAACAGAACAAAATTATGTGTCCCTGTAGATAATCACCCTGGTGTGTATAATGATAGATATATTATTATTCCTGTCTAAATACATCATGGAAGAAGAAGAGAGCTGTTCTGGTTTGACAGCATCACTGGCTTTGTAATGTAATGACAAACATACTCACTGCAAGGGGGACATTTCCCATGGGGATATCACAAATGTCACAGATTTTAGGGTGTGGAAGTAGGCAAAATATTTTCCTTAGTGAATACACTCATGGGAAGCTGAGAAAGGTGGGAGGCAGAGCCTGGTTTCTTGGGCGTCTGGATAATATTGGATGAAATTTGGATACTTATCACAGAAAGAAAATACTGGGGCTCCAGCTTTTTCTTGTCCAGATTCCCTTTAGGATTTTGAGAAAGACACCTCAATGTCCTCTCTACCTTTTTTTTTGTGCCCTCTGTGTCTTGTTACCTGTTAAAGAGTGATAAATATGTATCTTCAAGGCGCATCTTGAGGTGCAAAATTGGTAGAAAATATGGATATGTAAAGTGTTTTTACCTTGAGAATGTTAATGTTGTTAACAGAGAGGAGTGGGAAGTCTTAAAGACAGTATCAGTGGTGTGGTGCTACATCCTCTGAAATAATCCTTGCTTACTCTTTTTTAAATCTCAATTATCTTATCTACACACAGCAGCTCCTTCTAAATGGGCTTCCACATAATCCAATTGAGTTTACCTGATCAGAGTTTAGCAGGACTTATGTAAAGCTGGTTCTCTTGTCCTTTAATAGCAGAAATAACTACTTGAATACAGATTAATTAAAGAGTTCTTTCAAAGCCTTCTTTTAGTGTAGAGTCTGTGAGGCAGCCACTTGATTTAATTTCTGTTTCTCATAATTAAAACATGTGTAACTAGTAATGGTTTGCAAATGAATCTCCTGAAATCTCCGATTTTTGTCCACATGGACAGGTGCCTGATATGAATGTTTTATTCTCATGTATGACTATCAATATCTAGCATATTTCCACATTGCTAACCTATTTATTGCAGTGACTTTCTTTAAAGTTCTGCAGTGCTTTCACTGAGGTGTTGACATAGTTCTGTTGAAATCCCACAGAGAATTTCCTTAAACTGGAGAACCTGCAGTTCCGGGCTTTAGACAATGTGCATTATCTGCATGTCTGTTCTGTAGTGGAGTTGCTTTCACAGTTCTAAAACCCAACCCTGTATTTTGCTTTATTATTAATGTGTTTGATTAGCATTTGAAGTAAATGCTGATGCTTTATTCTCAACTTTCATTTTTATCCAGTGAAGTGCCACCATACCATACCATACCATATTTATAGGTTCAGAAGTTCATGTTTAGATTCATTTGAAGAAAGTGTGACTTAACTTCTCTTGATACATCATCTTTGTTTCCCTGAGAACAAGAACAGATTAATTCAATTTATGTTGAAATAGAAGAGCTGTCAGCTGAATTAAACAGGAAATAGGCCTAATTTAATATAGAAATTCTTAAGCATTTTCTGGTTTTAATCACAGTAAGAGACTATCACAAAATATTGTTGTATGCATAGATGAAATAAAATTATACCTGTGAGCCTCCCTGGTGTTGCAGTGGCTTGGGGAGAGTTTCTCTGAGAGGCTGTATGAGAAGTAAGCAACATGTGAATGTGCTAATTGCCCTGCAAACATGGGTTTGGGGCATACAACAAAAGGTGCCTTTGGGCATAAAAACTGTGTAATGTACAAAGACTTGGAAATGTCGTGGTAAACCTTCTGAAAGAGCCCTGACTTTGGCTATTAAATTTAATTTACGTCATGTTAAGTGAGTAAAGGATGAATTTAAATGAGCATGGAAGTATCTAAAAAAAAAGGGAAAATGATCATGATCTACTTTACATTTTGATTCTGTGGAATAGTCTTTGCTCCTTTGACACGTGCTAAATGTACAGTTGTTTTTCAGTATTCCAGGACCAAATACAACCTGTTGTAGTGGGGCCATGTTGGGCAAAGCTCCCTTTTCTGTGACTTCCCAGCAGGGACACTTTTCCCTGGAACCCTGCAACAGGGAATGTGCCTCCTCCTTAGTCTAGGAAGTTATGGCAGAGTTCAAAAACATGTCAGGCCCCAGATGTTGAGGGAGATCCACCAGCACAGCCTTTTCCCTTGTCAAACTGGGACAGAAGCTGGCCAGGGCTCGTGTGGGACTGACGGTGTGTGGAGGTATTTGCTTCTGCATTTGCTCCATGTGTGACTCCAGGTTTTGATGCTGCCACAGCCCTGGCTGGTCAGGGTGTTCCACTTGTCTTTGGAGAGCACTTGACATTTCTTCAGTGTTCCAGTAAAATTTAAGATTTTTGTTTTAAGCTTCCAGGAAACTGGGAGGTTATTTACTCTTAAAAAGAAATCCCAGCAATTAAACAGAACTTTCGATTAATCTATTTTAAGTGTCTGTGAGCTGGATTTTTTTTTTCACATAGGCTGTATTATGAGTCTATGAATACTTTTATGAAGACAGATTGTGCTTCTTCAGAAAGGTTGTAAGATGGTTAGTGAGCTGTCCTTGGGCTTTGTCTGAATTTAAAATGAGGAGAACTGTTTTATCCTACACCCTCTTCTGCTCTGGAAGTTTCTGTTTTTTTGTTTCCAAGCTGAAGGGAGGCAGCAAAGTTGCAGTGTGCTCCTCTGGGTGTTTGCTCTTAGCACCCTGTGAGGTAATAAGGTCTTTTGATTTGTCTGCTTAAGTTTACTATATATTCATTAAACAAAAAGCAGCTAAAGGATGTGATATGAAAGACATTTTCCAAGCCCTGATTTAAGGCTGAAAGGAAATTTCTCAGAGTTTTATTAAACCTTCCTTCTTAGCCAAAGGTCTACAGAAATAGCTGATGGTTGAACTGCCTCTATTACTGCTCTCCACTGCCCCAGGAGAGAGATGGAATGGGGTAGAAGACTCCTTTGTGAGCCCTTTATGCTCTCAGTAATTTTGAGCCATTAATGAATTGCCTTCTTTCCATGTGTTCCACTTGGAAGAAGCAGAGGAACACTGATTATTCAGTTTAAAACTACAGAGGAATCTTGATGAAATGGGGAGCAGGATCTGCATATCTGCCAACTTCCACCTTGGTGCTCTCACCAAGAGTGAATTCTTCCTCCCTGAATTCCACAAGGAGCTGTGTGAAAGGATTACATCTGAGCTTGCTCTAGAACCAACACACTGAGCTTCTGTGCAATGAAAGTAGAAATAAAAGAGAAATAGTGTAACATTATGTTAGTGAGACTTTTAACCAAAGGCACTTTGTAGATTGTGGGTATGGATTTATGTGTTGGCACATTTCTTAAACTCTGTGGTGTTTTGAAATTCTTAACAAAGGGGAGTAATGTAAGTTGAAACTTGACATAAGTTTCTTAAATAAAATTTGCTTCCCACTGGCCATTCCTTGCAGCAACATCCAGTTTAATTCATGCTGCTAAAAATGCGAAGATACCATAAGCAGAAACCCAAAATATTTCAGCATCGTTCTTCTTTTCTAAGCATGAAAAACTGTTGATAATGAGACTTGAGTCCTTGCTGAAAATATTTCTGACTCAGTTATGGGAAGTGCTGAGTACTCTGGCCTCTCCCAAAGAGTTTTGTGTTCAGCTCTGGACACGTGCCAGTAACTGGAGAATATCTTCAACTATTTGTAGGTATGTGTTTCCTTTGTGATATCATCAGCATATTTTCCCTAAAATAGCAAGCAATAATTAACACTTGTTCACACCATTAGGAATGCAGATGTTTCCCTATTCAAGTAAGTGGCTTATTAAACTGTCTGATTTGACAAATTTAGCACGTTCTGGTATCCCTGCACAAACACAGGGACAATGAAAAGATGCCATGAGTTTCCTTCTCCGAGTGGCCTTACAGTCAGTAATAATCCCTTGATTTCGGATATGGGCGATGAAAAATAAATCAGTTTGTTGTGTATTTATCTATCCTGGAAGGAGAAAATCCCCTCGTGCAGTCTGTCTTGGAATGCAGCGTGCTGCCCTGCCATCCCATGACCTTGCCTTGTTCCCATGTGGTCGGGCAGTGGAATGCAGCAGAACTGTCTCTCCTGGCTGTCAGGAGAGGAAAGCTGGTGTGCCCCCGCCTTGCGGAGTAGAGAGCAGGTCTGCAGAGGGGCTTGAAACCAGTGGTCAGTGTTATTTTCAAAAGCTGAACACACTGGGAAGCAAATGTCCTCTAAGATACAGTTTGACAGTTAGAAGCTGGTTTGGTTTGACCTTTAATCATTAGGTTTGTAAGTCGGTGACCTATTTAAAACTCTTATTATGAAATGTGTAACTCCATGGGACAGTGAACTTTGCCCAGGAATTGAATCCCAGTTTTAACCACAGCGTTGTGTAATAGTTGTACACACCTTTTAGTAGGTAAGGTTTTTTTCAATGGCATTGACTTTTGCTGGAATTAGTAAATAAACTGTTCTAATGAAGGATCCACCCTATATTATGTTCTACAAAGGAAAGGTAATGTTGCATGTCCATGCTAAGTTTCCTGTGACTATCGTGTCACAGTGGCAAGAACTCTGCCAATGTTTTTCCCTGCCAACATCCTAATGCCTATAAAACATTGCTTCATAAACATTTTTTTAAAAGTCTCCTGAGTATTTATGTATCTGGAGGGAACACGACCTTGTAGACAGTATGTCCAGTTATTCTCTTTCATTTTCTGCTAATATTTTACCCTTTTAGAATGCCTCTCAAAAGCAGACCTTAGTTCCTTTATTTTTTCCCAGGCCTGGAGGTTCTCTCTTGAGGATTAATTTTTTTAACAATCACAATCTTCGACCTCCAAGTTCTTTTAACACTTTCTCTGGTTTGACTTTTAGCACAACCACTGTTTACCTGCTGCCATTTATTCAGCTTGCTGAAATTTTCCAGTACAAGTAGGTTTTAAACTTGATAAGGCTCTGCAATGCCCCTTTTCTAATCCAGAGCTGTTCCAGCAAGACCTTTCTGGAGCAAAGTGCTGTTTTCCAAGCATCCCTTTTACATGATGACTTCCACTGATGGTTTTTTTTTTTCTCTAGAGGTCTGCAGAGATTCCTGTAAGTGAGTACAAGTGATTTGCAAATGTTACCTATTGACTCATTGTGTTGGGAAGCTTTCGGCAGGTGGGGAAAGTGTTGCTTAATAAATAAAACATTAGTAAGGAAATACCTTTCACATAAATGCGACCTTCTAAGTATTATGGTGTGATGAGAGATAATGCTTCCTCATCAGCAGCAAGTCGTGGTGCTTGATCCTTCAGTTATCTAAGTAAGACCAGAGAAGTTTTACCCAGAGAGAGGATTTTCTCAGAGTTTTTTATAGTTTCTGTAGCCTGTTTGTTCGGGATTGTGCCCAGAATTCAAACTATGCCCAGCCCAGCCTGAGCTGATCCAAAGTCAGGGCCTGTTTGTTCTGTTCGGATTTGTGTTACATTGGCATTCTTTTCCCTACTCAAGGATTTCTCCCTCTTTAGGTTCATGTTAGCACTTTGAAAAATGTAAGGTCTGCTCTGGTGGTGAATAACTGCTCCAGTCCGCACACAGCGCTTAGGAAGAATTCACTTCTCACCTTCCGTGGTGGTGCCATCCTGTCACCACTTCTGTTGACTCTTGCAGCTTTACACAGCTCCAGCTGTAGTTCAAACAGGATCTTGGGTGTGTGTTGTGGTACTGCAACTTTTTTTTTTTTTTTCTCTTTTTTTTTTTTTTTTTTTAATGGAAAATGACATAATTTGAGTATATTTTTTTCGGTGTTAAGTATGCATAGGGAAGAATGGATAGTACAATCAGACACTGCAAATCCTGTGTGTCATTTGGAGCCTGACATTGAAATCCTGTTTGTTGTGGAATGTCATCTCAAACCAAATTGTTATTTAGTATTATGTGTTTATTTTAGCTGTTTTCTTAGGAGTTCCATTTCATAGTGCAAGAGAAACCTGTGTTGATGCTGCTGTAGAGTCTGTTACTTTAGAATGTGCCAGCAAATGAATCAGTGTTGTGGAAACCAGAACCAGACATGTAAGGACTAGTTTTCTGGCTATTTCTTTTCAGGAAATTTTCCTGCTACTTTTGGTTAATTTGTTTCCTAATGCATTATTTTTAGAGCTCTCATACAAATTAGACCTGTTTAACTCAAAAACAAACCCTGTTGCTGACTTGAGTTTTCTAGTGGCCTCTGAAGCCCCTGTTTTACCTAAATACCTCACAAATCTTGTGGTTTTGCTTGCCTTCCCTGAGAGCAGCCCCAGGCTACGTTCCATGACTCAAATGGGATGCTGAGGATTTCTTGTGTTATTCTTTTTCTTAAACATTATTCCAGAATTGTGGTTAGTGTAGGTGTATTGGGGAGGAGGGAGGATCTGGGATTTTTGCACTTAGCCACTATGTCTTAATTCCAAACTCAGTCACTGCTGTAAGGAGGCTCCTAATAAAGCAAGAAGGGAACTACAAACCTGGTTCTGACTTTGCTTTGAACACCTTCCTGGTTTACAGTTGTGTAACCTGGGTCAGCATCAGCCCCAGCATGTGTGAAGATGTGTTTGATGTGGCCTGGAGACAAAAAGTGGTTTATTAATAAGACCTGTTCATATTTGACTATCACAAGTCATGTAGTAGGTCAGTTTAAGACAAAATTAATACAAACAAATGGCAAAACAAAAAAGGCCAAAAGACACATCAAAACCACACCCCTAAAAACCCCCACTGTGTCTTAGTGTAATAATCTATTACTCATTACTTGTTGTAGATCCTGATTTTGAAATGCCAATAAAAAGTTCAAAGAATGTGAACTGAAATTCTTCTTCCATCCCACACTGACAGTTAATAACCATACTGAGGAGATTGCTTAAGCATTGCTGGTTATAGTTCAGATGAGCAGGACAGGCATAAAGGCAGTCTTAAATATTTTATTGCTAATTTGGAGTAACAAGGCACAAACATTGATCTTTATCCCATTCTTGTAATTCACATATTTTCTTAGAAGTTAAAAATGCCTTTAAAACAAAGGGAGGACTCTTCTAAACAACTTGTAACTGGTATGTTCTGGTAAACTAAATCCTGGGCTTTTGATTATCAATGTGTTTATGCTAAGGCCAGAAACTGGGATTATTTTCATCCCATTTTAAGAGTCTGATTGTGGAAACTACTCCAAATGTTTCTCCACAAGGTATGATGGAGTTTAGAAGTTCTTTAAATTGCTTTGTATCAGCTCTCTACCAGAGTGTCATAGTTGTAGTGAGAAGCAATAATGAGGAAGGATTTTTGTGGCAGAGCTTTATTATGCTGTGACTTTTTTTCTTAAGGCACTGCCTTTTTTTTTTTTTTTTTACTTTATATCTGCATTTGTAGGTGATGAAGAATGTTTTACTGGGTTTTCTTTAAACTTATCTTTGCCTGGTATTTGTTTCCTTACTGTAATGCAGGATGGAGTGAGTGTTTGGGGGTGTATTTGGAGATAATTGGCTTGGCAGATGCTGACCCCAGTTTGAAGCAGATGTCTATTTTAGAACTATATTTCTGCCAAATAGTTAATTAACCATCTGAAGTCTGGTGTAAGTTATCTTGATGAGATGAGAATTTTAAATGGTGTGTGTGCATTTGACTCAGCTGTTGTTTCAGCAAAAAAACGAACTTGTACAATTGCTCATTCAATTTTTCAATTTCCCAGCTTTGTAGTAATAAGCTGAGTGAGTCATATGATGTTCTGTATTGGACAGCTGTTACTTTTAAAAATAAATACAGAAACCTGTCCCAAAGTGGGTTTGGTACAAATACAGTGAGATTGCAGATAATTCCCTCTCCTTTGCATTCTCTTCCTTCTCCTTTTTACTTTGGAAAGATACTTCCCTCACTGTGCTGTGATAGAATTGAAGACTGAAGGTAATTGACAGTTCCCCCAACTGCCAAAATCTTCAAAATTAAAGCATCCAATGAACATAATTCCAGCAGTGGGAAACATAAAACTGGACTGGAATTAAGATTTTGATTTGTCTTTTACTTCACTTAATAGCAAAAGCAAATGGCTGTACAATCTGCAAATACTAAAAATCAAGTAAAATCCTATATACTTACGCAAGAAATTTAACGGGTCTTTTTGTTCGTTAACTGTTTGTAAAAGCAGGAAACAAACCAAAAACCCCAAAAGATGCGTCTAATACTATATATAAATTTTACAATACATTTAAAGTAAATCAGAACAAAATTTTGATGTGTATTTTGCATTTACTATCATTTGTGTGTATGTGCAGCTAGTGAATATTTAATAGCAATAAAAGGAAGATGAGATTTACATCTGATAGGCTGTTTCCATCATTGGTATTCACAACTGTATGATCACACAATCACATATGGATCTTATACAAGAAGAGGATGCTTGGAAAATCAGCATCCCTAAATTTACTGTAAGATGCCATTATGCATCTTTAGGATGCAATTTAAAGGATCCACTGTTCAGGTGGTAGTTAACATTCTGGTAGGAAAGGGAGATTTTTTTAAAAGATATTTTCAAGTGAAACCTTTGAAGTCACATTTGGATGTGCCCCTTCTTTCTTTGTACTGATAGTAAAAGAATGTGAGAGACTGATAGCCCAAGAGAAGGGAGAACCTTGAAGCAGTAAAATGGCTATTCACATACATCCTTTTTCTTTAAAATAATTCTACTGTAAATAAAATGCTGGAGTGGGAGAAACAGAACATATACAGCAACTATATTAAAGGTCTTATGCTGTTCTGGATTAAAAAAACTTATTTGGACTAAGTTACCTGAGCCACTTAAAATCAGAATAAAAGTGTTTAGTCCAAAACACTTTAAAGCCCTGAGAGAGAGCCAAGAAAAGCCCATGGTCATTGATAAAAGGAATGCCCACAGTGGTGTGTGTGTGTTTTTAAGTCACCAGGCTGCTGCTGTTCTTTCCAAGTATTCAGAGTTCTTAGACTGATAGCCAGAAACACAATTACTTGTTGCACACGTCATGTTGGAGCCAAAGCGAATCTTTCATATGTAAAAAAGAAAGGGCTTCTGGTTGTGTTTTCTGTTTGTGTTACAGGTTCAGCAAAGCTGATGCGTTGCATTTTTGGCTGTCTGCTTTCGTATCTTGGCTTGTAATTTTTAAGGTTGAGACAAAACATCATCTGGCCTTGTATCACTGTATTTCTTCCGTAGTTCAATGTCTTTTAACACTGTAAAAGAATGAATTTTGTAAATGCTGAGTTAAGTGATACAGACTTAAATAAGATACGGATGTCTGTGTAGTACCTGAAGATCCTCCCTGACTTGCAAAGTCATGTAAAACCTAATCACACTTGCTATTTTGTGTAAGAATTTATTGAGAAGTGTTTCATTGAAGAAAAAGAAGTGACAGACAAGTAAATGTGACATACAGTGGAATTGTGAGTTACAGAAGAAATGCTACAAAATAACATTGATTATTAAACATGCCAACAGAGTTGTCATTAATGAAGAGTTAACCCTTCTTACCTCATAGCTGGATTCAGTCAGAGTGATGGAAAAGCAGTTCTATGAATGTTACAGGGTGTTAAGGTCAAACTAAGAAAGAAAGAAAAACAACTGAGCTTGTAGTCCAGTTCTGAAAATTGTTTAAAGATTTTTGTTGAATACACTAACACTTTCTGTTCATGGCATCACTCAGTGATCCATTACCATTTGCCGACTCTCCTCACCTACAATCAGTTTTGCTAATACTGTTTTCCTCTTCCAGGAGTTTTATGAACACACGAAAACGCTTTGGCAAGACGAAGGTGTGAAAGCCTGTTATGAGAGATCTAACGAGTATCAGCTGATTGACTGTGCACAGTAGTAAGTATTGCCTCCTTTGGGCTGTAGATGGTTTGTTACTGAGTGTTAATGACAGTGCTTTGCATGTCCTGGTGCTTACTTTTCCTTCCCGGGGAAAAGGAATGTGTGCTGCACAGGGAATTCCTGGTTATCAGCTGTTCAGATTGGTGGGACAAACTGGTCCAGTTAGACAGTGTCTGCATTGAGAACCTTGCAGATGCTTTCAAATGGTCTGGCCCCTTAATGTGGGGACAACTGTTTTGTTTCAAAGGCCAAATTTCCTGCCTCTTCCACTTGAGGTACTGCAGCAGCTTTCAGAAGCTGCAAAGTACCTTGGTATGAAATAAGCCCGTGTTTGTCACTTTTGTTTCCAGTGCAGTTTATTTATCCAAAAACAAAGAGATGGCAGCAGCAGTCATGGGAGGCAGCCTGTGATCAGTCACCAAGCCTTCTGCCCATGTGCCTTCATGCACATATCTGAGAGATTCATTCTCTTCTGGTATTTACACCACTGTGATAATTAGTATTGTCTTGAGAGGCTGCTGCATGTTTGCAGTTGCTTATCACACACAGCAAATACTGTGGTTCAGAATTTTATGGCAAAGTGCTTGTGATAATTGTGACCATTCCTGGTATTTTTGTTGTGTTACACTCAAGAACTGCAGGAGTTACATTTGGAATATTAACAGCTAAAAATATTATTTGTTGGTTTATACTCTACTTCTTTTGGAGAGGCTGAAATAAGGTTTAATGGTCAAGGACATGCAGGTTTCTCATTTCACATGATGATGGGCAACTGCAGTTTGTCTCATACTGCATCTCTTAAAGAGCATTTGTAATAAAATCTGTAAGGTTCTTTTTCTGTTTGTTTGTTTTGGTAGACTTAAAGGTAAATCAACAATTAGCTCTGTTTGAAAAGAGACAAGAGAGATAATTTTACTATGACTTGCACAGCTCCAGGTCTGTAGTTCTGAAGTTGGTCTTTGAAGTTTTGCCATTGTTTCCAGTGTGAATTTGTTTGATGTGTAGTGATGTCTTTTGCATTAGGTGACTAATGTTTGATCATTTGGCACAGAGCTTTTTGCAAGTTCAGTTGCTACAAAATAAAAAGATGCTACAAGATTTTCACTTTCAGTCAACTATTCAGCAAATTTTGCTTTTCTAATGTGAAGTTGATAGAAATGAGGAAAAGCTGTTTTTGTTTCTGGGAGTGCTTGGTTATCTGTTTCTGGTTAGTGTTTGTTAATAGTCAGCTTCTGTGCTGGGGGAAGTAAATATTGCTGAGCCCTAAGAGGGTTTTGTCTTGCCCTTTCTTGAAAGAGGAGCAAATTTTGTTCTACCCTGAATGCACAGAAGAAAACTAAAATTCTTATCATCCCTGGACATTGACTTTTCCGTGGAACAGCAAGGGAGGTGGCCTTCATGATGGCTTTGCTGTCCTGCTCCATCTAGTGGAACACTTAATTCTACATCATGGGCTGTGGAGCCAAAAATAAACCTTGAACATTGCTGACAAATTAGATTATTTTTTTTTCCAAAAAAAAAAAAAAAAGGAATTAAAAACAATGTGATGTTACAGTCTTGCAGAATGAGCTTTCTAATTGTTAATTTTGGTAATTCATGTCCTTTCTGGCATGTTTGACCATGCAGTGGCATTGTTTTCAATAGCAGAATATGCATAGTAGGAGACTTTTTAATAGCAAAATGTTTGCTTAGAGGTTAACATCACTTTGCAGTGCTGGACTTGATCTTATCGTATTTAATTTTCAAGGGACCTAACAACATTTTATTTCCTGTATAATCTGACTTGATTGATACCTTGAAATTAACCTGGTGAGCACACACTGACAAAAATGTAGCAAAGGCAAAATACAGAATGTAGCTGAGATTTATCAAGTAAAGACTGTTTTAATTCGAATGTGCAAGCTGCTGTTAGTGCTAGTAGAAGTTAAAAAAGAAAGTGTTGGAATTGTCAGCTCTTTCAGAGAGGAGTTTTGGGTTCTGAACACTATTCCCTTTTGAAGTCCCCATTTAAAACAAGAAAGGCACACTGGAAATGGGAGATGGAAAAGTGGCTTTTCTCTTTCAAGATCAATCCAGCTTCCAAAAATCCTTTCTTGCTCTTGAAAGTTGAATAAATTATTAAATATTAATGGATTCTTTGTTCAGTGACTTGCTTTAAAATTCTAAACGTTTCTTGTTCACAAAAATTAACTTTTTATAGTTGTTTGTCAAAAAATTTAATTTTTTTCAACTGTCATGTTTTGAAGTGTGAGTTGCTCAGTGTGAAGTTTGTCTTGGTATGGGCTCATTTAGCATTCTGCATTTTTGAAAAATGAACATTTTTTTCACTGTTGTGGCACAGTTTATATATAGGAATCCTTGCGAGGAGATTCTGCCAAGTGTTGAAAAATCAATTTTGCCTGTCTTTTAGCAGGGAATGAGGAGTATATATCTTACAGGGCCTTGTTTGTCTTTCAGAAACATCAGTATCAAAATTAAATTTGTTTCTGTTTCTGCCCAACCTTCATGAAGAGTGTGCAGGGCTTGGGGGACCCTGATAGGACAGGAGCTGGTCTGTCCTCGGGGAGGGGGCACATCCCAGGCTCCTGGGGCAGCTGTTCCAGGCAGCCTGCTGGCCTTTGGAAACCAGCATGAGTCCTTTCCCTCCGATTTCCTTCTTCATTAGTGGGCTGATGGTGGCACTGAGGTTTGGGGAAGGCCATGAGAACTTACCCAGTTCCCTTCTGGCATTGCTGCTTTCGCAATTCTGCTTTTCACGCACAGGAGATGATTCTCTGTGTAGACAGTTGAGCTGCAGTCCAAGGGAAGGTCTTTTCAAAGTTCAGGGCTGGATGGCACAGCTGCAGGAGGCTGGAGCATCTGGAAAAGAAAGATGTTGTGGAGATAGTGGCTCAAACCTCTCAGAGTTTGTGCTGAGGAAAGAAGGGACCTTTCTCATGGGTCAGGAACATTCCTGGGTGGACAAGCATGAGGGCAAAGCCACTTTTTGCTGGGTGTTCATTCCCAAGAAAGTGGAACAAATATAATTGTCAATGTAATGTGTTGTACCTCCCTAACTCAAGTGTAGGTGTTTAGAGTCTGGAAATAGTATTTTTCACCTGTTGCTCAGCAGTAACTTAAAATACTGCAGTGCTTCCTGCTGAATCACTACAACTACTGCCAGAAGAAGTGACATTAATACACACTCTTATCAAGTTCCTGGTTGAGTTGGCTCAGAAAGGACAGCTTCACCAAAAGCCACAGGAACCTTCCCATTTCCCTGCAGTTGGGATCTTTGGAGGTGTGAAGCTGGGAGGCCTGGCCAGTAACCTCATCTGCTGGAGAGCCCTTCTGGGATCCTGCCCTTTATCCTCAAGCTCCCTGGCTAAATGAAAATGTCACTTTGGAGGAGCCCAGTTCCTTTAGAAAGAGTAGCTGCCTCTGCTCATCGTGAGCTTTACTGTACTTCCTGCCAAGGCATATTTCACAGTCTTGAGAGGCAGAGAAAGGAAAGGCAGCTCGTTTCCCTTTTCTTAACTGGACTTACCAAGTAATTAGTTTCAATTCTGCTTTCAGAACAGCGCGGCCCGTGAGGTTGTCCGCAGTTTGTCTCCGAGAGGAATGTACTGTGTGAGGAGGGAGCGTTATCTGTGAGGAGAGCAAATTTCATTGCTCTTGCATCTTGCAGGGATTTACACAGAGGAGAAGGAGCATTTGTGCTGAATCTGCCATGTGATCCTGCTCTTGGCTAATAATAAACAGAAGAACACAGAAGTGTCTAGAATATAGAAAATCCCAAACGATGTTAAATTATTTACCACCCGTCATATTTCTTTCCTGAAGGCAGAGGATTGCATTTTATTTAGAATATATTACTTAATATTAAAAATACAGGAGCCATTTCCCCGGCGATGTGCCAAGACCTGTATGACAAATATATGCCTTCTGTCAAATATGAACAAACACGATCTCTTTGAAGTGCTGTCGTTGCTAATATTTCTACCTCAGGTTTCATTTGAGGAGCTCTGGTCTTAAAGACTCACAAATACACAGCAGAGCAGTCAGTGTAAGTAGGATCTCTCCCATAGGAATATGCTGTTTGTGGCATGAGGACGTGAAGGATTGGCACCGTCCTGGAAGGTCTGACCCAAAGTCTGGCGATGGCTGAAGAAACTTGCTTTGATGTCAGCAGTCTTTGGAATAACTGTGCAGCAAATCAAAAGCAAGGCCTGGGTACATGAGCCTTCTAGTGCTTTTCCCAGAGTTGCTAATCTTAGCCTGTGCCCACAGACCGTTCAGTTTTTGCTTTAGTGGCCTTGGCCACTCGTTGGAATTTGTGCTTCATTTTACGCTGCGCTTTGCCTGCCTATCTCCTCGCTGGCGCTTCCTGGTTTTGGCTGGGGTGGAAAAGGAAATAATGTGAGAGACAGTCCTTGCAGCCCATTTCACACCCTCCGCTATCAGGAAGGGCTGGAAGCAGCATGAGGGAGCCCATTCTCACGCTATTTCCTGCCGCCGGCTCTTCTCCTGCCGCTGCCATTTCGGGAAGGAGAAGGCGCGGGGAGGCGGCGGCTCGAGGTGCAGGGCTGCGGTTCTCCGGCTTCAGCACCAGCAGAGCCTCTCTGATACCTTGAAACTCTGCCAGGCTGCTCCAGAAGGGTTTTATGAGAAGTATTTTCTAAGATGTTTGTTTTTAAAATACTTATCAAAGAAAGGAGGGGAGTGCAGCTATTAACCGACTGCTGTGCAGGGCTGCTGAAGGATCAGCGCTTGTGGACGCGCTGGGTTTTTGATTTCTAATGTGTTACAGGTTGTAAATTATTTACATTTTTATTAAGATTTATGGTGTGTTTTATTTCTGGATTTGCAGACTTGTAGAGAGCAATTAAGAGCCCCGATCTGAGCACTTAATGATTTTCTTCCACATTGATTTCACTTCATGACAAAGTTCCCTTCATGGAACATGTAGTAAAGTGTGTTTGCTCAAAGTCTTACCTTTTTAAATAGTGGCTGGTTTATCAGGGGTACTACTGTTAGTCTAGTTTCTTATTCGTATTATTTATTACTTTTTTTGGTCTTTCTACTTTCTATCCATTTGATGTGACTTTGGCAGAGTGGTTTGTCTTGTCTCCTGCAGCTCTGCAAGCCGTGTCTGCACACTCCCTTTCAGCAGGACAGGAATTTCCCTGGCCTATATTCCTGGCATACACGAGCTTCTTACGGACAGTAACAATTATATTGTTAAACATTCCCATGAGGAGGAATAATACTCATGTCCCCTTTCACTTATCTCAAACTGGTGAGCTTGCCTACTGCTGTGTGAATTCCTTGGCAAGCCAAGGAGTAGACCCAGATGATCTAATTCATGGTCTTGATTATAAAACCCACCTTACTTTATTCCAGAGGACTTAGAGATAACTGAATTAGGGTCTTCTCCCTGCCCGTCTTCAGCCTGAGGGAATATTGAAGATCATGTTTGAAACAAGGTTAAATTTCAATTTAATAAAATACAGCCCAGGTTATACTTTTCTGCAGTCCAGGGGGGCATTAGGTGCAGAAACAGGTTGCTGTAGATGATTGGAAGTGCAGTAACTCCTGTCTTTGCATGACTTCAGTGAAGTCACTACCAACAACACGAGTCCAAATATATAACAGCTGAATTATCCCCAACTCCTCCATGTGTGTGCCCTTTCTTGCTGACTGTCAGTAGCAGGGATGTGCCTGCTGGCAAGTGCTCTGAAAACCAGATTACCTAAATTTAGCCAATAAATGGATTATGAATCCAACACATGTTCCCACTCTTGTCACAGCTAATCATAAATTCATAATTTCAAGCTACACTCAACCCCAGATAAACTTCTCTGTCTCCAAGATAAATTACATCCCAATATGAAGCAAGATAAAACAAAGGGTGTCCTGGAACAGGTTGCTTGTTACAAATTCGGTGCTCCAATAAGGAAAATACAAAGGTGATGGGCCATAGTGGCAGAAAGACCTTTACAGGTCCAAAATATAAATAATTGAAGAAGTCATACCATAGGCTTTTGAGTCTGTGTGATGCCCACTGCATTGTTCTGAGTTATTGTCCAGGGGTTTAATTTTTTGCTTCAGGAATCCGATTTCTTCCTCCACCTTCACTTACTCTGCCATTTGTAGCTCCCAGGACCCATTGCCTTCATTCATCTCCTGCTTTTATTTCTCCTTTGTTCCACACATCTGTTAATGTGCCAGTTCCTTTCTGGCCTTTGGCTGTAGATGCAACTTCCTTTCCCTGTCTAGTTGTAAATTTTGGGGATTTGCCTCCAGCTGGAGGCTGGGCTGACCTGATTGAGGAGCGTGAAGAAGCTGGGTTGGAACTTCTTCCCCAATTTCCTGACCCAGTTCTGCATCCAAGTACTATGACTTCGCTTTTTAGTTTAAAAGCATCACTTGCCTGGTGCTAAGGATAAATCCTAGTGCTCGTGGGTGCCTGATTCAGTAGGAATGTGTGTTCATTTCTCAGTGCTGGATTTGGTTTCACGTGGAAATGGAGCATTTGCTCACACAACAGCTATTTCTTTGTTTCAGTGACATTCACAAGCACAACATTCGCTCAGGTTGGGCATGCACTGGATCAGGAGTATTTTCCAAAGCTTGGCATGAATGGTAGCATTTTAGTTAAATAAAATTTGTCCATAAAATAGTAGGTTTTTTCTGAGCTCAGAAGCAGACACCCACAGGATTTGGTCAGTAGATTGCTGTGTTCCTCCAACAGAGAAGTTTCATTTTGAATGTCAGAAGAACAGCAGGAGAGTGTCATGAAGGCAGGGTTAGATAGCAGACATATTGACATTTTAGGTAGCTGGAGGAGAAAACTCTGTGGAGTCCCATGTGTAGTTTGCTCAGGATGTATCTCCACCAGTAGTTTCTTTTAGTAGTCTGCTTTAAAACCAAAGATGATATTACCAAAGAATGTGAATGTGTAACTACTACTGTCTAAACCTAAGAGTGATGCATCTTCAGAAGATAATTCTGTACTAAAAGTATTTGGCTACAGTTCAGAATGCTGCAGACAAAGTTCTTTAACCCAATTTCTTGATGGGTGGCCTATACCCATAATGTTAATTATCAGACTTAAAAATAATTCACTCGAAAGAACAGATTCCTTATTATTAGTGGTGAAAATGGCACACTGTTGTTTGATAAAGAATATTAAGCCTGCATCACCAAATGATTTTAAACATGCAGATAATGACAAAATGTGCATAATCCATGTGATTTCTATTTCAAAAGAGAAAATAATCCTGAGGGTTTTTTAAAGCAAATGTTGGATGCATATTTTTGTAATTGCTTTCAAGTCTGTTTGGTTCAGTGCTGTCTGGACTTCTTAGTCAACATATTTCTGATACCTGTTCAGGCTTCTGCTTTGTTTTTTGTGGCTCTGTTCTCTGCAAACCTAGAAATGCAAATGCAGTGGAATTTTTTTTGTGGCTGAAGGGAAAGAATTGAAATGCAAGGAGATGGAATATAAGCCAAAACCTTTGGTTAATTAAACTCTTACTAATTTCTGCACTTTAATGGCAACAGGTTCCTTATCCCTTCCCACTGTTTTCCCACCCTCTGAAGTTTTTGTTGTGGCATTTAGAGTGTGGGAGAATATACAAGAAATGTATGAAAAAACATGTCTTGCCCACTGAGGCTTTTGGAGGAGGTGTTGTGAGTATTGTACTGGTCTCTTGCTCTGTTGATAGGTACGAGTTTGTAAGAAAATGAGAATTAGTGAACAACACTGGCTGTGCACAAAACTGGGTATTTGTATACAGATTGATGCCTAAAGCTAAACTTACTGGGGTTAGTGATGCAAAACAGGTAGAGAGTTGGCACCCTGAAAAATACTGTTACTTCTAATCAAGGAGACATACAGGGTTAACTTTGGTTGATTACTTTCCTTGATGATTTGTTAAGTTTTGAGACTTCATAAATAATTTTCCGTCTAATTAAAGTATTTGTCAAACAACTAATGCAGTAGTAAACAAGATGTCGTGTGCGTTCACAGCCCTGACTCAATGTGCAATCCATTTTGAGCGACTCATCACTGTCGTTACACACTTGACACAAAATAATTTATTCAAGAAATTAGCATGTTGCATTGTTACATAAGATCATTAAATGCGGCTCCTGCCGTAGTATTGCCACATAATTTTATTTTGCTTTCACGACTGTAAAGATTAAGAAAAAGTGAAGAGCCTGGATTCACCCGTGTAGGAACTCTCCTCCTGTGAACTAATTCACTAACAACGGGTTTCGCAAGCATCGCTGGTGCTGTGGATTCCTTGGGGTTCTGCTGAGCAGCCTTTCATCCTTCCAGCGATGCCACACATTCCTGGAGTGAGGAGATCTCACCATTGTAGTAAACACTGTGCTGGGCTGCCCTTGCAAAGCTGATGAGCAGAGCAGTGGTGCGTTTGCTGCAGAACAGGCCCAGTGTTTGATGAGGTTTCACACATGCAGGAAGTCAGACAACTGGCACAGCTACATAAATGCTGAGAGCTCAAGATTCTTGGGTTTGCCTTCACTGCACGTGGATTTTGCAATGATACTGCTCTTTTTTCTGTATTTTTATTTTCTCTAGGCCCAGAATATATACCTTTTTTATGGTAGGGAAAGTGCAACAAACCCACCCTAAAAATAGCTCTGTTTACTGCAGGTGAAACTTCTGTAATAGCCTTGCTGAAAACATATTTTGAGAAAATTAGAACGAGTAAAATAGTAGATTATTGTGTACACAGTAATCGTTCAGCCCTCTGGTTTTTGTGAAGACAGGTAGTGGTCAGTCTGAATTGGGAATGAATGAATGAATTGGGCCAGAACAAATTAGGGTGAGAAGTGAAACAAGAGGAGGAATTGTGTCTGTGTAAACTCTGTAAGTCTGTCATGCACCCAGGGTATACTAGACTTTAGTATTTATTGAAGTTCTACCCATTAATATAAAAAACATGCCCAGTTTTACTGTAAAATTCCCACAATCTTATTAAGAAATGGAGTAAATGATACCTTGAATTGTGAGTATCGAAGTTCATGGTATAGCGGTCTTGGATTTTACTGTAGTGGTGAAAACCCACACCTACCAAGGGGTGAGAGTCAGTCTTACAATCCTTGTTAGTCCCTGAGAATTAATTTTCACTCACCCCTCCCTCCCATGCCCGTGCAACGTCCCTTTGTGCAAACAGAGAAAGCCCTGAGCGAGGGTTGTTCTGAGCTGTGCTTCAAACAAACAATTCAGTAGGAGACAGAAACAAGGGAATAAAAGGCTTCCACAGTGACTGGAGCAGCCTTCCCTAGGAATCCCTCCTGCAGGAGGAAGATCTGCGGGCACAAAATACAGGGCAAGCTATAAATAAACGCTCGAGGAAACAAGAAAGAGCGTGGCATTGATTGCATCATTTTGCATGGCCTGAGTCAGGCCGGAGCGACGTTCCTGGGTGGATTTGGTGGTAGGAGTGCTGGGATAGCTGATGTGGAGTGCAGTGCTGACTGACTGGGGGGCTGGACAGGGAGGACCCCTTGAGTCTGGCTGGCTGCTGCTGTGGAAGCCGTGGAAAATGCTGCTGCAGCAGGAAGGGGCTGCTGGAATGATGTGCTTCCGAACGCGGGGCAGCTGTGACTGGGATTTTTAGGATTTTGCAGTTTCCTCACCTCGGTGGGTGAGTAGATGCTGGCAGTTTTTGCCTGACCTTGGGAGCTGCTGTTCCTGGTGCTCACCCTCAGCAGGCACAACAGCTTTTGAGGCACAGTTGGTTGTTGTTTTTACGAGAGCTTTTATCACTGGTGCTGTGTTGCTGCAGAAAAGAAACATGTCAAGATTAGAGGATGACAGTTAGGAGGAGAATATTTTATCAAACTAAGACCTAAAAGGGTACTATAAAATCTCATTAAAGACTTGCTTTTAAAAAAGGAATTAAAAACAACAGTGTTCCAAAAGATGGAAAACAACAGAAAATTCCTCACGCAAGGATCAAATGAGGCCAGTACATTTGCTGGTACAATGTGAAAGCGCCAGGTTCGATTCTCAATGATTCCCTGGCTGGAACGCTGCAGATACATCACTGCCAGTCCCAGGGAGAGGCAGCACTCGATGCCGTTGACTTGCACGTTCTCACCCTCCTTTGCCCCTTCTGTGGGCTCCACTCTTCAGTGATCCACCAAAGCCTTTCCTTCACTGGGGGCTTCAATTTAAGTTTCTTTTGTCTGGGTGCTCGCTTGCATTCCCAGGTACTGCTGAAGTTCCTGCTTTTGAGAGAGCCCTGACGAAGATATCTGCAGTACATTTGGTATAAATTTACCAGCAGGCTCAAAAGTTTATTGAGACCATGTGCTTGCATGCAGAGAACATGGTCATAAAATCCTGACTTCAGGAGGGGTAGGCTGAAAATTAAAAAATAGATTAAATTCATATTAGGTGAAGAAGTTCTCAAACTGAAGCTGAGCTTAAATAATCTTAAAGGACTTTTTATAGTGTATGACTAAGTTCTAAATAAACTGAAAGAAATTACTGGCAAGTTTTACACGTGATTAAGAATAACTTTGCAGCAGGATGTGATAGATACAGGTTTTGTGACTTGAAATACCATCTCTTAACTGATTAGTTTGTAGTATATTATACATTGATTTTGTAGCTGAAATGCATTAGAATTATATTTAAGTGTAACAACTGATTTTGTGTTAACTGTGTTTGTATTGTGGTACACTAATTAAGTCTCCCAGAAGGATAAGCACCAGTAAAGCTAAATGGTAGCGTGTTCATTACACAAGTGAGGGGTTTCAGTGTCTGGATGGCAATGTACACTTTGCAACATGTTGGCTGCCCAGCAAAATTTCCTGTGAAGGCTGTGAAGTGCCTTGGGTGCTCCACAAGGTTCACCCTCTCCCGAGGGCTCATGTAAAACTGCAGGAAAAGCCAGAAAAGGGCTACTTTTAGGAAAGCTGCTGCAGCTGGTGGAGAGAAGGAACCTTGGGTACCAGAGGAGTGTGGTGCTGGCAGGAGCCACATCCAGCCCAGGTCAGGTGGCTGGGTTCTGCTGTGGGATCTTTGCTGAGAGTTTTATGGTTTTTTGCAAAAAGAAATAAAAATCCTTCTGAAACCTAGGTAATGTTTATAAATAAATGAAAACAGCAATATACGTGCAAAATCCCCAGGATGTGTTAATTTGCCATTTTTGATTGTTCATTTATTGCCAGTGTTGGAAATACTTGCTAAACTGCTGAAGACCACACTGTCCACCTCTTCTGCTGTTAAAGCATCTCAGAGGGATTTTAATTACTCATAGTATAAAATGTCAGGGACCCATGTGCATTTTGAAGCTTCATATCTGGCAAGGCACTTCTATTACATAGTTTTATGAAGAGTATGGTTGTTCTCTTGCTCAAGTCTGGTGATTATTGTTTTATTTCTCTCTTTTCATTAGCTCTGCCTATCAGTATGTGTGCCATGAAGTACACGTTTTGCAGTTAAGGGATGCAGTCTCCTTTCTTTTCGTGCCTCAGTCTGAATGGCTTCTCCTTGTTTCTCCTGTTCCACAGAGCTGAACTGCTTCAAGATACACACATTTTGTCATCAAAGGCCAGGCTTGGGTGAAACACAGTCTTCCCATTTGAAAACTGGTGTTTTGGTGTATCTCTTATTCAAGAAAAATATAAAAACTCCCATCTACAAAAACCCTTGGATGACTCTGGATAGTGTGAGGTTTTCAGTGAAATCAGATGAGTGAAGGGTGATCAACCTTTCATGGTACTAATGCCAAGAGGTATTCCTTGTTTCTCAAGAATCTTGATATGATAAAGTGGTTTGGTAGAAGGGATGAGAGGATTTAGAGATCTCCTGTTTTACCAGCTTAGATTGAGATATCCCCCAAATGGGCATTCTGTGATCTTACTATGTCACCTTAAAATGTAGATATTAGTATGTTATCTGTGTCTTTTCAGTGCTCTTAATTCTCTACCCAGTTGTTCAAAGTTTGTTGCAAAAGTCAGGTGTATAGTATGTCTGAGGGCGGAATAGTCTTAGGTGAGGTTACAAGTACAATGGACGCATTAGTGTCACTGTGTGTTATCAAGGGAACCAGTAATTAAAATGTCTAGTTTTAAAGAGCTATTTGGAAAAGAACATGTCAGATTCTAACTCACTTTATTGTGATTTATGTGGCTGTTTCAGTGACTTTGCAAATATCAGAATTCCTCTGTGCTCTTTCGGAGCTCTTGGCTAGGTGGGATCCTTGACCCTTTTCCATGGCTTCTGGAGTACTCCCCTCCCCAGCCCTCTTCCGTGGAGCTGAACTACTCCACAATCGAAGCAGTGTGTTCTCATTTATGGTTTTCACCTGCTCTCTTCAGACCTTTTGTGCTCCATTTGTTTTCCTCCCCAGTCTCCTCTCCGGGCGCGTTGCGGATTGTGCAGCTGCGTGGAGACATTCCCAGCTCACGGGGAGGGTGACTGGGGATCAGGTAGGGAAAAACAGGGCAAGGCAGGACTGGACAGGACAGGCCAAAGCAGAACTGCTCTCATTAAGCTAAAAAAAACCCCAACCAAACCCCAAGCTTGGCCCTCCACCAATTTTTAGGATCAGAAAGGTGTTGAGCCATTTCCCAGTTTCAATCTGATTGGAGCCGAGCCTCGGCAGACACTTGGGAAGCCAGAGCTCCACTGCTGCTTAATTGCTTCTTGTTTTGAAGGGTGATTAGGAACCTTATTTAAAAATAGTAACTTTAGTGTTCAGTCCATTAAATTTGTCACCAAGATAATTTCATTAGACTCCCAGCTGTATTCTTATTGGAATTGTGAACTAAAAATAGGCAGGATTTGTGTTGTTGTGTGCAGAGGCTGGTACCTCCATTTCAGCTCTGACTTTCCCTGGTGATGTGAAATGTGTTTGTTTCCCTCAGAGCTTTCTTCTGGCCTGTATTTAAGAAGGTCCTGCTAATTATGCCAAAATTGTGCACTGTGGTTTTCTGATAAAGTCACGTGCCTGTGAAGAATATGAAACTGATTTCCCTCAAGACAAGCCTTACAAATGAAAGATTGATGCCACACCCAGTACATTTTTCTTTTCCACCAGTCTGTAAGAGATGTTTGTAATAGCTCAACAAATACCTTTTGAAAACAAACAGACACTAATGAACACAGGTTTGTTACTATTATTATGAGGGGTGTGATTTACCCTCTCAGTTCAGTTCTCATGAGCAGTCCCTTTGTTGTGCATAATTGAAATCACAATGTAGATTGTGAGATAATGTGACAATTACTGTGTTTGTATTGTATGAAACACGGGTTTTTTTGAAACAAACCTCTGTAATTACCAGAATCTGTACAAGCACACGCTGCTTTTATACGTTCCTGCTTTACAGGGTGAATCAGGTTGTAATATCCACGTTTAAATAGTGTCTCTTTTAAACTGTGAACTGTTTCACATTTATTTCTGGTACCAACACCACGAGGCATCATAATGGTTTAATGCCGAACATGCAGAAAACTGAAACATTTTCCTCTACAGAGTTAAACACATATATGTGAATTTTTGGCAGTTTCCCTTAGAAATCACTAATCACAGGATAACACAGAATGGGTCAGGTTGGAAGGCACCACTGAGGCCATCCAGTCCCACCTCCCTGCTCAAGCAGGGTCCCCTCAAGCACCTTATTCAGGATTGTGTCCAGACAGCTTTTAGAAAAGTTGTGGGTTTATATTGTGATGTTAATAGGAGATTATATTTTCCCTCGGAATACCTTTTGATTGTAACCCTGCTAAGTATCTGCAGTTTGTGCTGTTAAAAATGAATGTAGGTAAGAGGAGGAAGTTCTGCTGCAGAGCACTGTGGGGCTTGTGGGGTTTTCTTAAAGGCTTGGTGTTTGGAGCCACAATCAAGAAAGTCAGTGACCCAAATGTAAATTACATAGAGCTTCAGGGTTTTTTTCTCCCCCATTCTGTTGTCTTTAAACAAAGGAACTGAAAATCATACAATGTGTTAATAAGATGTAGGTCTCTCCTATGGAAGTGAGTTCATTCAAAGGAGGGAAATTTTCTCCTTTAATTAATATGAAGGGTATGGTTATCTGCAGAAGGACTCCAGTGATGTTCCCTTAAAACCTGTATTTAGCTGCAGTGTGTAATTTTGGCACAGTTTATTAGTGTCTCAGATCTTTTTTAATTTTCTCATCTGCTTGTTGGCAGCCTGTTCCTTGGACTTCCTGTGCGTGTGCATTTCTACAAAGCAGATAAGTGCAGTTTTACAAGCTGAAGCTGAACGTGGGTGGGATGGCGTGAGGGAAAAGTGCTGTTTTGAAAGCTCTGCACCTGTCACTAGTTTTGAGCATCACAACCCGCACAGGGCAGTGTGTGCAAGATGCTGCAAAAACCTCTTAGGCAGCAAAATGCAGAAGAAAAGCAGGAATGGCTATATTTAGCAGTCACATATTATTAACTTCTGTGTAATGTATCAGTTGCTGTGCTCAGACACCCTTTTTTGTGGTGAGTCTAATAATTTGCCACTAAGTAGAGGAAGCGGAGTTAAAACACTGTCATGTGATAAAAGCTGTTTCACATATGGTTATGGTGTTTATAGGCTGTGTATGTATAAATAAACACCTGCTACAGTGTAGGTGATGCAGGAACACACCTCCCTTTCACCAGAAGCACTGAGTGTTCTCTCCAGGCTTTCTCCCTATCTGACCCATCTGATCTGAGTGTCTCCCACCTCGCAGCCTTTGCTGCTGTTCTTAGTGTAAACCATGAGCCGGAAGCTCTAATTATAGTCATGCAGAACAAATGGAAATCCTGGAATTGTCCTCAGCGCTCTTGAATCGCAGAGTTGCCAGTTGCAGGTACGAGACCAATAGGTGAGCCAGGCCAGGATTGCTCCCCTGGAGCTGCCTCGTGCCTCTGCTTCTGAGCACAGCTTTGAATTCCACATTTATTTCCCGATCCCTGGGCTGGGAATATCACATGGCCAACTAAGTTTTAGGCACATATTTGAACCAAGACTGCAACCTTGAAGGGTGCTTTTTTTTAGAGTGAGACATTACAAGAGAGTTGCTGGGTTTATGTCTTTGTGCAAAATAATAGACTTGGACATTGGGCAGCCAAAAGACCAGTCTGGGTTCAGAAGCACTGAAGGAATGTTGATGTGGGAATGTGCACTGCATTTGGGGAAGAGAAGTACCACCCTAGACCCCACTGCACCAATTATACCCATGATTTTAGTGTCTGTTTTAGTTCAATTCTTCTCCTGAGACTGTTTAAATGTTTCTTTCATGTAGAAGAGGAAATTTGTAATCTGTTAATGAATAATTCAGGTTTAGGGTTTCAGCCATTTAAGATGTAAACAAGAGGCACTGCCCTCTGCAGACAAAGAGATGGTCAAGATCTGCATGTCCTCTGGAATCCCATGGCTTTTAGTCATCCAGTGGAATTTGGAGGTTTCCTGGAACTTCAGTGCACACCTTGGGCTCTTCAGTTTGGCTTTTCCTTCCTTTGGATTCTGTGCTGCCCAGTTGTGATTTGAGTGTGTGAGGGTGGGGAGTCTACCCACGTATGGTGCAAAAATGAGTTGTTGTGCATAGCTCTGTGATGCTTTCCTTTCAGTGTAATAAAACAAAAAAGCATAGACCAATATCCCTGGGGTTTCAGAATCAGTGCCCTCTGAGACAAGATTCTTTCCCATGTCTCAGTGCTTGTTTCATGCCACCTGCACAGACAGAACTCACTGCACCATTATGTATTTCACAATCATGTTGTCTAGAATCTTTCTTTCTTAAGGAAAAGTGGGACTGGAGTTAAGGTTTCCAGGGAACGTGGCATTAATTTAAATTTGGCAGTTTTGTGCAGCATAGCTCAGTGCAGAGGTGGAAGGGTGGTTTGTGGTCAGGGCTCTGGCACTGCCTGGGAGCAGAGACCTGTGTCAGGAGAGAGGGATGGGGCTGTGGGAGAAGGCTTTCCCAGTTCTTGGCCTCTGGAAAGTCTGCCAACAAGGAGCCAGTGAGGATGCTGAGACTGCATATGTGTCACCTCTGGTACCTCCTGAATCTTAATATTCTTCTGAGTATAATGTTCCATTTCAAGATAGATCTGTCTCTTCTGCTGTTGAAGGCTTTTAGAGTTGTAATGCTGAAACAATTATGTTCTATGAATAATACATTTAGTAATTGTTTAGATAATTACAACACTTTTATATAGGTAATAAATAGAGTCAATAAAGTTAGTTTAAAAGAAAAAATTCCACCTGAAGCAGCTGACTTACAACTTCCTCGTTTTAACATTACAATGTTACAATACAAGCTAATTAGAGAACAAGGGTTTCTAAAAGTCCTCCCAAAATTTCTCCTCGCCTCCAACTCCTTCTCCCACATCCCTCACTCACACACATCACTCCAGTCCTGTCTCAGTTCCATGTTTTGCAGCACCTGACTGTTCCTCTGTGAGTCAGAGACTGCCATGGAAAACCTCCCTGTGCCGAAACCAGCCGACGTGACTCTTGGCTGAGAGAGGAAACAGGCAGAGCTTGTGCCTTGTCAGGGATTTTACTTTTCCTGTGCACACTTCATTCTGAATTCTCTGTTACTTCAGTGCTAGAAGCACACAGCTTAGAAGAGTCCACGTTAAAAACCATGGGCGTTTTGCAAATATTAGGATACGTTTTGTAAACACAAAGTGTATCCTACTGTCTGTTATACAGACATTTGAATGATTAGCGTTTTTAAGGGTTCTAATAGCCAGTGGTGTGTTTTGAGAGATGAGGTTTGAAGTACATTTTTATAGTGATTAAAATTCAGTTTCAGAGTTGAGTCGAGCAGGTCAGTGGGGAAGAGAGTGGGAAGGGCCAAAATATTTCATTTGAAAGATTCTAAAATGGCATGTCATGCCCCTTGTTAATTTGGGGCTACTTGTGAGTCTTTGTAGAGCCATGTTACTCTGTGAGGTGAAGGCTTAAAAGCACTAAATACTCAAATGCACTTCAGGGAGGTGTTCCATAGTCAGTGGCTGTGTATTGGTGTTATATATGAGTATGCAAATATGTGAGTAAGCAAAGAGGGACAGTTTATATTAGATTTCCCTTTCAAGAGTAGCAAAACACTAAGCAAAGAGCAAAACCATGAAACTGGATGACTGACAGATTTTTCATTGAGAATAAAAGAGGACTGCACAATTCCAGAACCATGGTCACTCCTGTGAGTGGCTTTCCCACATGAGTAGTGTGGTACCTTTATTGTTTACCTTTGATTTTGGCTTTAAGTTTGATTTCTTGCTCCTTTTATCTGCCTGAATGTAATGTGTACCAGGGGGAGAGACAAGCACTTCAATTTGACTTCTTCATTTCATGGTATGGCAAAAGAACACAGGACCAGATACTTGCAGGCAATGCTTTTTGTAGTAGCCAAAGACCAGTGTCACTGCACAGCTCAAAATTCACAGTATAAAATTGCTATTGCACCTCTGTATGATTTGCTTGGTTTAAAATGAACTTTTTTAGTATAGCTGGTATGAAATTTCATGATCAAGCAAATGCTTTTAAGGAAAAAAAAAGAAAGGCATAACTTTATATTACAACTCCTTTCTGCACGAGAGGTGTGCTCTCAGATGCTTTCAATACCAGATGCCAGGTTGTGTGTCTGCTTTACAGAGGCCTGGAGTTGGTTTTGCCGAGTTGAAAGCAGAATGTTTAAAAAAGAAGAGGAGGGGGAAGCCACATTCCTCTGAGAAAAGCCAAAGCTGAAATGTGAGCTGCTGTGAGTTGTTGGAACTGTCAGCCCCAAGCAGGTATTGCCAGGTAGTTGGTCCCGCAATGACACCAACTGCAGTCCCGGTCCTGAGAATTCACAGGAAAGGAATGAAACATTGGAGTGTCCTGTGAGCAGGATCAGAGGCAAAATTACTGCCTTTTTGCTGAAGAACCTACCTTCCCCAAGTTCACACAAACCTCAGCTGGGATGGTGCCTCAGTAGGCAGAGTTCCAGCTCTGGATTTCTGTTCTTGCACAGTCAGTACATGTGACCTGTTTTTGGGCAGGTCCTTGTCCAGGGGTGCCAGTCAGGGCACTGAGTCCTCCCTTGCCACCCTGCCCAGAGCCTGCAGCCCTTTGTCTGCCCCTTGGCTTGGGCTCATCTGGGGCCTGAGTCCTTCCATGGGCTGTCCCTGCTTCCCTCGTTCTTGCGGAAACTCCGTCTTGGGTTCAAAATTCCTTTCCTTCAAAATTCCAGCTCCACTTTCCCCTGGCCCTAAAATTCCTGTTACAGATGATGCTGCCCATTTCTCCAAAAGCAGCTGAGGAAGTGCCTGGTTTGGTGTGCTCTGGGTTTAGGGTTACAAGGCACACACAGAGAAACTGCCTGAACCTTTATCTGGTTTTATAGATTCCTCTGTTTCATCAGTTTATGGAAACTAGTAGGAAGTATTAGTTTATTAATTCTTTTATCATCTGAAGGCACTTTTATTAATGTTTTAAATAACTGATATCTTTTATTAATTATTAGTGATGACACTAATTCTGTCATAATAGTAGAGTTTTTTAATTATATATATGTGATAGTCATTATCAACAGAAACGAGTTCTAATGATTTGATGGCACTGGAGGGAGCTACAGACCATGAGGTTCATAAAAATACTTCATTTGAACACAATGAAAGGATATCCCATTAGGTTCACCTGTTTTAATTGCTCAGGGCAGCCTACAGTGAGGCACATAGACTTATAACATGCATAGGTTGTTTTATATTAAAAATGACAGCTGGAATTGAAGGAAGGTTTCATTTCCTGTTTTGGAATCACATGTGGGGGGATTTCAAACAAATTTGTATTCTGTAGCAGCACTCTTTAATTTAATAGAAAATTATTCATATAGAATTTTGCCTAAATGTCTTTGTTTAAATAGGGTGCTTAGTCTAAGTTAGCAGCAAGTATTCTTAAGCCCTATTGCACCTGATGGATTTAAATGAGATTAAATTGTGAAAAAATATCAAATTTAAATTCTGCCTCCAAGTTCAGTCCCCACAAAGCAGTGATGCAATTGTGTTGGTTTCTTCTGCTGTGGACAAGGTCTGAGACTTTAGCTTAAAACAAAAATCCCTGAGCTTGTTCATAGGTACAGACCTTTTTCCACCTTTCAGAAACCAGGCATGACAAAAACTATATTAAGAATATGGAAGTTTAGGGGGAGCAGGTGGGAAAGAAGTTCAGAGTCAGCCACACTGGAGTTGTCATTAGTCCAGCTTGATGGTTTTATACATAATAAAGGCCACGGAGACAATTTGTTATTTTCTTACCATTAAGTATTACAGCTTTCAAATCCTTGTGTAAAATTAAAAATCGTAATTTTTAGTGTGCAGAGCTTTTGCTGAAATAACTTGAAAATATACCAAACTTGATGGAGTACCTGGAAGCTGGTAGAGCCTTCAAGAGTCACAGGAGATTAAAACCATTTCCAGCATCAGGACAGAAATAAGGATAAGTAAAAATGAAGGCAGGCAAGCAAAATTGCTTTAAAATAGAAAAGATAAAATATCCTGTATCTAAAGCAATAGATTTGATAAGGTTTTGCAAGAAACAGACTCATTAAGTAGATTCAAGTCTGTGGTGTTTTCAGCCCACCAAAATTTAGGAAGAAAAGTTGAAGGAGAGAGACAGAAAGCAAAGTGAAGTGAGAAATTTTGTTGTGTGAACATTTAATTGCTTTGCCTTTCCCATGGTTTTTGTCTTCTTTTGCAGCCTTGTTAAAAGGAAAAAAAAAAAAGAGCTAATAGGGATTGCGCCATGTCCCATCCCGCTCCCTCACGCCGTGTTCCCGCCCCGGGCTTGCCCTGGGATCAGATCCTGCTGCAGTGATCTCATCCATACCGTTACCTTTCAGTGCTGTTCCCAGCCTTGGCCTCGGAGCTGCTGAAGTAATGCAGGGTGGGGTGAGGGGCTGCTCTGGGGTTGTTTCACACACACACACAGAGGCTTGTGTGGTGGGAGTTGTTTTAATCAGTCTGGTTTGGTGGTTGGGAGAGTGCAAAAACACCTTCCTACACGTTTGCAAAGTGGGAGCGGAGGCAGCTGGAGCAGCCTCGAGCGCTTGGGGTCGTGTTGGGTCTCAGTGGGGGAAGTTTTGTGTGGGAGCTGGGAACGGGGCACAGCGTGTGGAGATTGGGGTGAGCTGTGCCCTTGCTCAGTGTGAAGGAGCACAAATGATCTCCGTGAGGGGACACCCTTCCAAAGCCATCGCTGCAGGAGGAGGGATCCGTAAGGAGCATCCAGTCAAGGTGAAGAATCACTGTCAGAGGGGAACTGGCAGGTGTCCATGGAGGCCCTCCCAACAAAGGACTGGAATATTGGCCATTTTGGGTTAGCTCGTGTAGTGTTTGCTGCTCTACAGCCCTGTCCCTCACATCTTCCTCCCAGACAAACCCGGAAAGTTTCTCCATTAGATGAGTCAGAAAGGGCTGCTTCATAGTAATGTATGTATTGCTTTCTTAAGGATGAAAAATAATATATATGTAGTTGGTTTTTTATATAATTAAACTCAAAACTTGCAGTTGGGGATAGGCTCTTAAACTAACCTGGAATATCTTTATAAGAGCCAACAAATCCTGCACTGCGTGTAATAAAGTGCATTATCCAAAATACCTCTGTGGAAACCGCTGTCCGTGAAGCATTCATTGTTCAGGTGGCAGGGGAGCAAACTGGCTGTGGTAAAAGGCAGAGTGAAGGGGAGGGGAGCTTACATACAGCTCGAAGCCTGGGTGGAACTTATTCTACAATTTTTAGAAATGAAAATATCCATGTAGGGACCTAAAGGAATCCTGTGGGCTGATGGTGCAGTTTGCGTGGAGTGCGTGCGTGGCGCCTTTATGGCAGACGGAAGATATTTTACTGTGGCTTAATGCTTATTATAGTTGCAGTTTTTTTATTACCATCTGTAGTCTCTATTGGTTTTTGATAGAGCCACTAAGATTTTATATTTTGGGAGTGGTGTTCCCTGTGTTGTATCATGCTGACTACTACTTCCAGTGTCTGTGAAATAACAAAGCCTCACGACTTCAGGCTGATTCCTGAACTGCCGCTTTCCTGTGCTGTAGAAAATATTGAATCTCCTGATTATACAAATGTCTTCTGTTGGGTAATATTGACAAATACACTGAATAACATTTTTGACATAACATTCTGTTCCCACACAGATAATTTGGATGTAATTGAATGGGTTGATCAAGAGTCTGTGCTAAAAATACAACATTTTCTCACCCACTAAGTGGAAGAAAATGCTCGCTCCAGAGGCGGTTTTTGCCGAGCAGGGCCACTGGGAAGTGGGACGGGTTATTCCCTGACTCCGGATCTCCCCCCAGCTCGGAAGGCTGTGCTCGGGGCTGCCCTGGGGTGCAGACACAGCGGGTTTGTGCCCTCAGCACAGCCCACGGCGGGCGGCGTGTCCCTGGTGGGGCTCCAAGGGGGTGATGCTGAGGTGGAGCAGCCACGGTCCAGCCTGGCAGAGCTTTGGGAACCCACTGGAGGCACCGGGCAGCCCGCACCGGGTTAGGTGGAGCAGAGCACTCCAGCCCCGGCAGGATCCCGGCCGGGATGCCTGTCAGACCCGCAGGAGCACTGCAGAACTGGAGCCAAAAATGTACAGAAATAGTTGGGGGGGGGAAGTTTTGAAGATCTCTTTTCTTTCCTTCTGTTTTCCCTTATTTTAATGGTCTCCTGGGCAAAAGGCTGCATTGTTAGAGTTTCAAAAGCGGGATGGTTGTGCTGCAGACGGGGCAGGGAGGGGGGAGGAAAGAAAGAAAAATAGACCTTAGAGAAAGGCTGGCTGTTTAGCATGCAATAAAGTGACTTTTATACCTCTCCCAATCTCCTATCAAATAAATCTCGTGGTAACAAGCAATCAAACCCGTTTCCCTGCCCGCCGCCCCGCACAGCCCGAGCCACATTGTACCTTTCCAGCCTTTGAAACTGGCTGTGCCTATTTTTATTTGTCAGGCCGGGGCTGGGCTGGCCCCATTCCAGATGTGTCTCACAAGATTTGGTGCTGATGAGCTATTTATAGCCCTGTGGTTCCATTGTCATGGCAACCGTGCTAGAGGCCAAGGCGGCTGGGAGCTATTTCTGGACTTGTGCTGTAATGTAAAACTGATTGGGAAAGTTAGTGCATCCTCTAAGCCAGACTAACTTTAGACAGGCAGAGAGGGGGTGGGGGGGAGGCAGAAAAGACAACTACAGCCTCTTTAAATAGATTTTTCTCCTTCTCCTACCTTTTCCCCATTTCCCTTTTCGATGGCTGGCACTTTTTGCAGGGCTGCCTTGCCTTCTGCTGGGTTTGTCTCCAATTCATTCATGCCTCCCGGCGGATTACGCTGTTTTAATTAGGCAGTTTGAGAAGCCGGCTGCATAACCAGCCTCGTTTTTAGGGCAAGGTTTGAACTTCATGGAGAACACACCAAAGTAAGGGGGCTTTGCTGCCGGGTCATGGGGGTTTTTTGCAATAGTTGCAGTTTTTCGTGCACCCCCCCAGTTCTAATATTCTATTTTTTGTGTGTGCTTCATGTTCTCCACGCCATATAAGGAACTGTAACCTTGATTACCACAAGATGATTCCAAATATATGGAGTCATGCTTTGCAGCTTTCTCATTATTTGCTTCAAAATTAGACCCATGGTGCCCCTCCGCCTCCAAGTGGCTGGAATGCTCGAGGTTCTTCTGGAATTACAGCTGGGGCCGCTCTCAGAGTCACTTTTCTGGGATATGTGCGCATTAATACCATCTATAATTAAATTCTGAGCTTTAGACTGTTTGTAAATCTTTTTGTGGGACTTGCTGCTTCGATAAGGAAATTATAATAACCCCTTCACTTGGAATTGGGAGTCAAACATGTATCTGCAGCTTCTTGGGAAAGTTTTCCGAAGGGTTGCCTTTTAGTTTACTTCTGTTCACGTCCTACACTACATTTTGAAGTTCATTTCCAATATAAATCTGGTTTTGAATGGGATCCTTATGTTTGAGGTCTGATGTGTAGGATTTCATAGCAGGAATATCATATATGAGATATTTTTTTAACGCAATGTAGTGCTCTCCTAATTATACCAATAGTACTTCTTATAGGACTGTCCCTGTGTGCCCGTCTCTAAAGGCTTTTTTTTTTTTTCCTAATTGTGAAGCAGTTAAAGTAATTGCAAAGGCTTTGATGGAATTTATTTTCTCTATCTAGTTTTGTTTACGCAGAAAAAAGAACCGTGCCTAATCATCCAGTACTGTGTTTGTGGCATGTCTTCGGCGACCAAATAATAGAAAATACTAATGTATATTTAAAAAAGAAACAAACAAAAAAACTACTGGTGTCCCAAATTTAATTTTTAACTTAATTTTGAAGAAAAAACTGACAAATTTGGTTTCACATAGTCCATGTCTGCAGGATACCATAAACACGAACAGCATAGCTGAAGAAAGAATTTATCAAATACTTAACTGCTGAGCTTTTAAAAAGCTGTTGCTGAATAACATGAAGGATTATGGCAAGGACTAAAAAGGAAGTAAAGTAGAAATAAAGCATGAGCTGTTCTGAAAAATAAAATGTACACTCGTGTTTATAATAAACACTATTAATGTTGAGTTAAATTTCAGCTTAAAACTACTTTAGGGAGCGTTGTGTTAGTTTTGTACTCCTGATAAGGTATAGAGAAATAACTACAAATCTACTGGGCATTTGCACAGTTTGGTCTTCAGGGAAATCAGTAAACAAATAATTTCTTTCTGGACATAGAAACCTGAATTAGGCAGACTGTTTTAGAGGTGATCGGGGTAAATGCGACTGTAACTCTTAGTGAAATCTTGATAATTCTTAGTAACATTCTGGTGGTTTCTTAGTAATATCTCGGTAGAAACACATGACTCAGTGGAAATGAAAATTTCCACTGACTCAAAGGACTCTGGGCAATGAACTCAGCCCCTCTGTGCCTGCCTCTAAGCCAGGGTTAGTGCAAGGTGCGTGTTTCGGGGGGCGACGGGGGAGGCAGGAAATGCAGCCTGAGCGAAGGCAGGCAGGAGCTGGGACTGTGATTTACTGTCCGAAAAATACCTTGAGGCTCTCAGAGGCCACAAACTTCACAAATACAGAGTTCCAGCACTCATGTTGAGGGTTATAAACAAATGCCGTCTTTAGCTGGGGTTGAAAATTTGATTTCTTGATTTGGAATGTCTCGCTGACCCTGAAGATGAGATCTCAGGGAGCCTTTTAACAGAGACATTTTGTATACAAATTCAAGTTACGACTTGACCAGAAAAAAACCCAAACCTGATGGGAATAAAGCTCTTCAAATATAGGTGTGTTGTCAGTTTGAAGAGACCTTTCCAGGGTTGTTCTAGACTGAAAACAAAAGCTCTTCTTCACAAAGAAAAAAAAAATAAATCTCATCTGCCAACCATTTCGTCAGATCACAGAGAGTAAAGTTTCAGTCACTGTTTATTGAACGGGCTGTCAGGAAATGCTCGAGGAAGGGCAGGCTGAGTTCCCCCTCCTGGGCTTCCCCAGACAGTGGAGTTTGCTGGTCCTGAGGTGGAAGGGTCCGTGTGTCACACACCTTTCCAGGAGGGCAAACAGGCTCAGGCTGCAGCTCTTTGCCTGGCAGCAGCACTGTTCATTCAGGAAATTCCCCCCACACAGGGATAAAGCAACTGTGTGAAAGAGCTCCAGAATAAATCAGGTACTGCCATATATCTTGGTGTGAAACTGGGACGTGGTTTTGACATAACAAGCTTTGTAAAAATTTGGAAAGAACTGGGGTTTCGTGTTGGACTTAATTATTTGACCTGCAGGAGCTAAGGATCTGTGTATCTCTGTGTATCTCTCTCGGTGAATCTGTCTCCTCAGTGCACCCTGAAAATTAAAGACACCTTATTCACCACAAAGATCTGTTTAAAAAATTTCACACCTGAAAAAAGGGGGACTCGAAAAAAATAAAGCACATTTTTTATTTCAGATTTTTTGTTAATACCTTTCACTTTAATATCTCAGACACACATTTGCTGCTGTCTTAGAGGTGCTTCTTCTCATGTCACTGACTACAAATAACCTAAAGTCTTCTTTGGGGTTTTTTTTGTTAGCATGTGTCAGAGCAGTCTCCATGTTTTATAACACGGGCAGAAGTGCCTCGTACTACGTGACAGTATTTTGCAGAGCAGTAGCTGATCCTGTTATTTAGTCATGTCCAGAATCTGGCCCTAAGTGAGAATTGGCAGCGATGCTGAGTGAATTATTTGCTTTCTGGAAAATAGCTTTTCCATATAATCTCTGGGAAAATGTTACAGACGAAAAAACTGACTCTGTAACTTGGTGCAAGACTTGCTCACAGTATAAAATTTGGTTTCGTGGTTTGACAGTTTTATTTGAATTATTTCACCAAGGTCACTTCTATTTCTCCCTGTAAGTTCATTGCTGACACAGTAGATGGTGGGCACATCTCCAGTAGGCTCGGAACAGTCTCTAACAGCAGTGAGTTCTGCACACAAAGTAGTCCTCAAGTGGCCTCACTTGTGTTTTGGGTAGAGCATGGCAAGAATTAAAAATAGAAATTAATGATGGTGAATTTGTGTTTATTTTGAGTTAGGCTTTGTTCTCATCTGACCGGATTATTAGTTTAATTTACTGGATAAATTGTGTGGTCTTGACTAACATTGGCTGAGAAGTCTCTGAACACAGTGTATTGATCTTTTCTGAACTCCTGCTGTTGCTCCTTATTTTAGGTGTATCAGACTGGTTCAGATTTCTACTCCTCTTTCCTCCTTACAGACACATTTATTTTTCCACTACCCAACTAAAAGAATAATCCCCTTTCTTTGCCTCTGAGCAAAAAATCAAACTGGTTTTTAATGTCTTTAGCCCTTTCCAAAGGACAGACTTTCATGAAAGGGCACACACACAGAAGGAAATCTTTATTTAACCTATCGCTTTGCTCCATTTTCCCTAAAATGCCACTGGAAGCAGGGTGGGTTTTCTGGTAACTATCACACAGTGAAAGACTTCCTTCTGCAGCGAGTATTGTTACGAGTGTCAGATGTTACTGAATGTTGGAACTTGTTTTGGGGGGGAAGAAGAAATGTTTATTCCATCTGAACTTGTTTTACCTGGCATGAACACTGCCGTTGGAATTCATCTCAAGTACAGTACTGCTGCTCCTATGTGGCTGATGTTTTTCAAGGAAATCATAGGCCTAAAAATAGTCTGCATAAACAACAGTAAGAGGTTTGTACTTTCAGTTCCAGGTTTTAGCAATATCTTGTTGTTATTTTCTAATTTTCAGTTTCCAAAATCCATTAAGCTGATTAGCAGAATGTTTAAAAATAAAACAAAACAAAACAAACAAAAAAAAAAAAAAAAAAAAAAAAAAAAAACCCAGACCCAAAACAAAACCAAAAATTCACCTCTTGTGGAACCCAGCAGAAAATGTTATGCTTGGATAAATCCATACAGAAAGGCTGGCTCATTGCAGTAATCACCTTTGTATCTTGATGAACATGTTCTGTTCGGAACATTTGTCAAGCATCCTCCAACTTGTGAAATTGCCACGTGATTCTGAAACTGTGCTCTTAGGGGGGAGTACGGGCTGGAAACGTGCTGGTTGTTGTACGTCCTCTGTGTTCTGAACAACGAGTTTTACTTCTTCCCTTTGGATTAGCAAAAGAGAAAAATGAAATTAACTGAGCAGCCTGGAAGAGATGGGTAAAAAATCCTGGTTGCAAACTGCAGAGCGCAGTTTGTCATCGTTTTCATCCTTGTGTGTCTGTCCCCGTGTCACATCTCATGATGGAAATTGATCTTTGCACTTGGTCTCGTGGTTTTTGTAGCACGTTTGTTAAGATATATTTTAATGTGTTTAAAATTCTATAATTCAGACTAAACATAAATCACTTTTCATGTGTCTCTGAAACAAGATCATGGAGTTCCTGGTGACAGGGACATTGCACTGAAGTTGTTGTTCAATTATAGTTATTTTTTCCCCCTCCCCTTCATTAGGTGCTTTAGGAAGTCACTTGGGCAGCAGGGGCTGGCACTGGGGGCTGAGCCCTGTGCTGGTGTTTCTGGGGTTGGGTTTCTGATTCATGAATCTGGGACGTGGCTCCCTTTCCCCCCCTTTAAATTGTTGCCTCTAACTGTAGTTAATGCACATTGAGAGAAGGGAAAATCCACCTTTTCTCTGATTCTGCTTCAGAGACAGAGCAACCCATGCAAAGGAATTTCCAATGGGAACTTGAAGTGTATTGGGTTTGAGACTGATTACTCATTACTGTGAGGGGCAAAGGCATGGCTGAAGTGGAAGGTGGCTGAGCACTTGGTGTCCCTGCCCAGTGCTGGTGTTGGATGGTGGGACTGGGGGCAGACACCACAAAATGTGTGTCCTGAGCTGCTGCTCTGCCCCATCCTCCAGCCTCACAGTGACACCACAATAAAACAGAGTTAACAAGTTGCTGCCTTGAGATTTTTGCTCTTTGAGTTGAAGTGAAAGATAATTAGGAGGTTATAGTTAATTGGTAAAAGAATTTAAAAGACTCCAGGGTGTCTTCTTTAGGTCATGCCTAACGAATTTGAATGAAATATATCTTTTGGTACCCATTTAGCCTACTACTGATAGTACAGAAAGTAAACAGGAACACTGAACAGCAAGTGACAGAAAAATCAGGATTCCCTCTCACTTAACTGAACTTGTGCTGAAATTGGTTTTGGGATTTCATTTATTTAAAGAATTAAAGTGATGATAAGTTGTTTAAAAATACTCATTTTACTTTCAGGAAAGCTGCATGTAGGCAATTTATTTGAGTCATTGCCTTACTGTTGGCAGTAGCAGGTTGTGTTGTAGGATTTATATGAATAAATGACTTAAATTAAACTGCTGGTATGTTTGTGGCAGAGGGAGCCGGCGGGAGGGGCTGGAATGAGATTCCCAGATGGATTAATTAAACTGGGCTCGGCCCTCTGCTGGCTCGTGCTGGGAAAGCACGGCCGGAGACCCGAGCTGAGCAATTCCATTCAGTGTGTGATTTTTCAGCATTTTGTGACTCTGAGAGCATCATAATAAACGGGGAACTGTCAGTTACTAAGGATTAGGTAGTTGGTCCAAACTGAGAATGACAATCTCTCTCTCTCTCTCTTTCCTGTCCCCAGTTTTCTAGACAAGATTGACATCGTCAAACAGAACGAGTACACCCCGTCTGACCAGGTATGTTAAGGAATCACAGCATTTTTCTGCCCCTCTGCCTTTGGGGATAACTCTCTCGTTTTATAATTGCCATTTGTGGCACTAATACAGGTATTGCCATGCACTGTAAATATTTAGTATTCAGTAAAAATCACTTTATTGTTTGGATTATGTTTATACATGTAGATTCCTGTGAAGTCTGACAAGACTTACATGACACTTCTGTGACACCAGTGCTCTCCCAGGTTTTGCAGTTCAGCTTCCACTGTCAGCATGGAATAAAAGGGGTTTATTTCCGTTGCTGGATATATGAAAAATTCCAAAGTATCTGTGTTGAATCAATGGCTTTCCCTTTATGCTCTAGGATCTCCTCAGATGCAGAGTTTTGACATCAGGAATTTTTGAAACTAAGTTTCAGGTGGATAAAGTAAATTTTCAGTAAGTATCCTTACCTTTTGATTTTATTTTTTTGGTTTTTTACTGCAATGCAGACAAATATCAGGGTAAATTGGAGGAGAGCCTACCCTATAGTCATGGAGACTACTGTATTTATCAAGTTGATGTTTAACAGAAAGCAAGTATTTTATGATTTTTTTAATTTAGGACTCTGGCTTGAAAATGAAATGCAATTTGGTGTGCAATTTTCTGCTTTTATTTTAAATCTCAAAGAACAAAATGGTTTAAATCAATTTTCTCTGCATGCACATGTTGGTGGACTGTTTACCTGCTCAGGTTCTCATAACCCTTGTTTAGGACAGAAGCCCTAAAATGTCTTACCTTTTCTATTTGCATTTGGGGATGGAAAACAAAAATAAGCACAGCAACAAACAAAAAACCCAACACAAAACGTATCCTGACTGGACTTACTTTTTTTCACAGTATGTTTGATGTTGGAGGGCAACGAGATGAACGCCGAAAATGGATCCAGTGTTTTAATGGTAGGAATTTCTTTGCTTTGTAAAATAGTTCTCTGTAAAATTGTAATGCCCAATCTTCACTTTTCCCACTGTGTGAAAGCCACTGTCTCTCCCATGTAGTTTGATAAGGACTTACCTGAACTCCTTATAGGGGATGGGATTTTTTTTGACATATGCATGTCTGTAACTGCATAGAACACCTTCAGGGAGATGGAGAGCAATTCCAGCTGGATAACTTAAGCTTGTCCATTTTCTTGGGCTTCCCTCTCTTCATTTGATTAGGTTTCTTTAGTGGTGGCTTTGTGCATTATTTTCCTGCTGTGTGAGTGTAAATTCCAACTTCTGTCTTCCACGTGAAGGTTCACATGTATATGTGCCTATGCAAGATACAGAACTACAGGATAATTATTAAATGCATAAGATCAGAATATCTCTATTTTAGCATATAATTGCAGCCACATTGCTGTCATGGTGCTTCTTTCCAAATCAGCACTGAGCCAGTAATGCAGAATGAGGCTGTAGGGAACAATTGTTTTACTCTGTATCTCTGTTTAGATGGGAAACCTTTCTCCACACATTTTCTCAAAACTAGAAGTGGTGACTTTTTTTTTTTTCCTTTGTTGTTTGACCAAAATATTGATGAAGTTACATCTTTTTGTAGAAAAGTTACATTGAGATCTTACAGGATAAATAAAGTAGGATGCAGCTTGGAATTCATGGTCTATTGCTACGGCTACTGTCAGAATATCACCTGAGCACTGTGTGTATGTGTGGAACTACTGTGCAGTGTTTTCTCCTGTGCTATTAATAACAGATTTGTTTGGGTTTTACCTCTGCTCCTTCCTCTTCCTGTTACCTCATGCTCTGACTCATCTCTTCTGCTGCTGCTGAGCCTGGAAGTCAGTCAGTTGAAAGAGTCTGGGGCAGCACAGCCACACAGAAACACAGAGATTGGATTCTGTGATCCTGGGAGTACCTCCCAGGGAGGAGATGGCCCTCCAAGGACAGCACACTATGGGGACTGGAGCAATTACCCATGAATTCAGTTGTCATTATTACTGTTCACACAAATCACAACTGCTGTGTGTCCTGAGGGCTTCCTCCCTGTCCTTTCCTGATAGCTCAGAGTTGTTTCTAATTTTCTTTGCACATTTTCAATCTTCTTTAAATTCTCTTGGCTTTCTTCAGTTCCTTTCCTTTCTACATTTTCTCGTTCTGTTCTGGGGCCTGCCTTGCCTGTCTTTCGTGGTTTCTTCACTTTCTTTTCTGATCCCTGGTACTGCTGTCAGCAGCAGCACCCCGGCCTGTCCTCTGCATGGAGCTGAAAGTCTGACAGCTTCTTATAGAACTTTGGGATTCCTGGATGTTCCTTCTGAAGTTTGGTGTTAACCACGGGGTGTTTCTTGCCTTAGATGTGACTGCTATCATATTTGTGGTGGCGAGCAGTAGCTACAACATGGTTATACGAGAGGACAATCAGACCAACCGGCTCCAAGAAGCACTAAACCTCTTCAAGAGTATCTGGAACAACAGGTCTGTGAACTGCAGTTTTGTTGCTCATCTCACTGAAACTGCTAATCCTGGCCTACTCTAGTCACCACTTGTGGATGGGCCTGGCTGGGACAGAACTTATTTTCTCTGTAACAGTTCATACAGTGCCATGGTTTAGATTTTGACCCAAACAATGCTGATAACACACTAACCTTGTAGCTGTTGCTGAGCAGTGTTTGCAGAGCATCAAGGCCTTCTCTGTTCCTCACTTTGCCCCCCAGTGAATCCACTGGGGGTGTGCAGTAGGCTGGGAGGGGGCAGACCCAAGCTAACCATAGGGCTGGTCTGTAACACATAACTAAGGGGCAAAAGAGGGGATTTTGGGAGGTTAGGTGGGGAGTGATTGCCTTTGCATCACTTGTGCTGTTTTCTCCGCTCTTCCGCTTACCTTTCACTTATTATACAATCATTATTTATGGCTGAGGTAATTAAAGCAGCACACTGGGCATGGATGTGCTTCCCTGGGTGGTGGGTTTGAAGCAGCAGCACAAAGTGAGAGGGGCCCACAAACCACCCTCAGGGTGTGCACACCTGGAGTTACACCCTCAGGATTCAGGTGTGAAAGGAACCCTTCAGAATTATCTCAGCATGTCACAGTCCTGTCTCCAGGCCCGGGTTCAGTTTCTGTGTGATCAGGGCTGTGCCTTCTCACGGTGTTTGTTCCTCATTTCCCACAGGTGGCTACGGACCATTTCAGTAATCCTTTTCCTGAATAAACAAGATTTGCTAGCAGAGAAAGTTTTGGCAGGGAAATCTAAAATTGAAGACTACTTTCCAGAATTTGCTCGCTACACTACACCAGATGATGGTAAGATTTTTCAGTTTTATTTACAATTTATCATTTCCTTGTTAATCACATTTGTAATGCTCTTGGTAGCTTCGGTTAAGACTTGAAAACTCTTAAATAGGCGTAAACTTCACTGTCTTTCAGCCAAAGTGTAATGTTAAATTTAGGTATTAATAGTGAGAGAATCCTGCCTTTTACATATTTAATATATTAATAATTTCATCATGACAAGATCTTGTTACTTTGGTCTGATATTTTGTCACAAACGTGTCCTTTGGATTCCCTACCAGGGGTCATTTCTCTTACCTGCCAAATGACTGGTACTGTGGCCACTGGAATAGTCCTTTGTTCTCCTGAAATCTTGCTGTTTAAAATAATGTTATGGTTTTACCAAGTATATTTCTATCACAGACCAAGTTTAAGATTTTTAGGTGCTATTACCAGAAAACATCTGTTTTAATAAGATACTTATTTTATTATTAATCAGCAACACCAGAGCCTGGTGAGGATCCCAGAGTTACAAGGGCCAAGTATTTTATTAGAGACGAGTTTCTTGTAAGTATTTCCTTTCTTTTGGTATTTCTTATATGATTCTCCTCAAATACAAACTCTTGTGAACCTTCTACTGTTGCAAAATACGGTCACTTCCTGTGCTGTTTGTATTAAACATCCACACTGCATAACACAGTTATGTTTAAGAGCTTTACTGCTGGTTTTGAGCTGCTATTTGGATATTTGCTTGTTGACACAGTACATAATTAAACAGCAAAAGAATGGGTGAGAGTTGAGAAACCTCAAACAGAATAATGAACGGAGCCCTGCTGTTATTAATGGGGCCAGATTTTTATTCCATGCATTATTTCCAGAGATAGAGACTGATCAAAAGATGCATCATTAGTCAAATATTAATGTTCTTTTTATATTGTCTTTCCCACTACTGATCAGGTGAACCATAGATATATTTAACCTATAATTAATAATCTATATTTAATCTCTAACATAGATTATTTTTTTTTATTGTTACAATTGTTTACAATGGTGAGACTGGCAACCAAATTGTGGACTCATCTTAAAATGGAGCAAAACAAAATTTTGAGGGAGTTTTTCTGAGATAAAAGCCTTTTACAGGAAGGAGAAGCACTACTTTTTTCATGGCCAGGTAGACTAGGAGTTGTGTTACCAAATTCACCAAAGCTACATATAAATAATGACACTTTCTTGAGTCCTTATTCGACTCCGAAATCCCCCAGTTGGCAGTGATCTTCCCGCCATGTAATTCTGAGCATTTTAAATTTCATGTTTTATGTGAGAGAGTGAGAAATGGTGGGTGTTTCCCCACTTAGTTCCACCCTTTGAAGGCACAGCTCACACAGAGGCGTCTCAACCTTCGCTTGGCCGAGCTTTGAGAGCGCTGTGGGGGTTTCCCCCAGCCAGATTTATTTTAACCCAGTGTGTGTCTCTTCCTTTGCACAGAGAATCAGCACAGCAAGTGGAGATGGAAGGCACTACTGCTACCCTCACTTCACGTGTGCCGTGGACACAGAGAACATCCGGAGGGTTTTCAATGACTGTCGGGACATTATTCAGCGCATGCACCTTCGCCAATACGAGTTGTTGTGATGGAGAGCACTTTTTTCTGTGTTTTGGACTCCTTATTCCTTATTAAAAAAAAAAAGAGAGAAAAAAAAAACACCCTTGCCCACATAGGGGGGAAGAGAACTGTTTGAATCTCCCATTGATTTGCACCCCTCAACTTTTTCTCCTTGCTGGACAATAGCAGCACTTCTAAGCTTGCTTCTGTACCCCTCGGACAGTTTGAGATGGCCCCTAACACTTAAAAAAGGCCATTTCCATGAGGATTCCCTAACACTGTTATTAACAAAAAAAAAAAAAGAGGAAAAAAAAAAAAAGGAAAGAAATAAAAACTAATTAATTAAAAGCCCTGAATGTGGAGCACCTGAAAGAATTGGGAATGAAAAAAATTAAAAGATAAAACAAAAATTGGGGGAGAGAAAACCTTAGGTAATTTAGCACTGTTGTGGGCATAATCCTAGACCCCGTGATCTCCACTTTGTATCACTCACTGCATCCGAGTAACGAAGGTGCCGAGTCACAGACCAAGTTTGAAGACAGAGCCTTGAGTTTGGTTCTCTGACTGTAATGTGGCTTTGGGCGGAAATACTGACAATTCTCCAACAGACCTAGACAGTGCAAAAACCAACTGCTACCTTTCAGAAGGGTATTTTTAAAACCAGTCTTGGTGGTCTAAAGACAACCATGGACATTTCCGAATCGAACTGCGTATGGCCTGTGATTGCAGAGAGAGTTTAAAACCACACACTGTTTTCAGTTTGTCCACTGATGATCCCGTCTGCTCTAAAAATCATTATCTGGACTGTAGTCCTCACAGTCTTTCCCTTCTTTTTCTTCTTCCCTCCCCTCATTTTTTATTTTACTGCTGGATTATTATTCTTGTACAGACTGTAAAATGTATTATTTTGTACAACTTTATTGAAGAAAAATACTTGTAGAAGATCTTTGTGCCTTGATTATGGCTGTACCTGTAAAATGAGCTAAGATGTAAGTATGTTTGATTGCGCTGTACAGCTTTGTCAACCCTATCTGCAGCATTAGCTCAAGGTAGGGAAAATTTATCTGTAGTTTAGTTTTTCTGGTTTATAAAAGAAGGAAAAATACTGTTTAGTAAAAAAAAAAAAAAGGAAAAAAAAGAAAAAAAAAAAGAAAAAAGTACAAATTGTGCAAACTTAACCACTTTAAAAGTGAGGTCTTCAACAAGTGACCAGATGTTGCAGCATCGTGCTTTTTAATTTTTAGCTTTAATTCATTTAAATCTCTATCCAAATGCAAAACATGGCTTGTTTCTACATAAACCAAATTTTGCTACAAATTATAAATGTTAGTCTTTGGTCATTCATAGTCCTTTTTTTTTTTGCTAAAGACAAAACCAGAACAATAACAAGACACGTAGGGCATCATGCAGGTCTGGTGACCATCTCTAGACTGGGCCAAATACCCACCAACCTCGGCTGGCGCTGCGTGGGCAACGACTCCCAGAATGACAAGGTGTGCACTGCCCTTGGATTTGGCCACTGAATCCCAGTTTCAAACGACATTTTTATTTCTCTTTTAATAAAGAGATACTTTAGAACCTTTTTTTTTGTTTTATATTAACTATATAAGTAGCTTAAAGTGAAGATGTGTGGATTTTTTCTTAAACTTGAATAATTTATGCGAATTATATGCTTAGAACAACATGTGGTACAGTAAAAAGAAAAAAGAGCAAAAATCACTGTAGCAATAAGAGAGCATGTAATTTTAGTAACTACTACACTGCTTTATATTTTATACCTAGGTGTTTTATGTCTCTGTGAGCGTGTTACTTTTTCATGTGTCTAAACCTACGTGTACAATTTGTACAGAGTCAGAAATTACAGCTGTAATAACACATCTAGAACAGTGTTAGCCTATATTACTCAAACACCCCTGTTCCCCCTTCATTTACACCCCTAAACTGATCTGGATCTTACTGCAGTGACTTTAAAAGGAAAAGAAAAGAAACAAAAAATGAACACCAAAATACTTGCCTCTTTGCCTTTCACACTAGCTTCCCTCCACCCAAGAGACCGTGTTAGCTTTCTTTTTTGGGGAAGAGATCCAGTTTAAATTAAAATGAGGGTGTGGTCAGTGATGTGCAGCTAGATTTGCTTCAGGTATCGAATGCCTTTTCAATACTCAGAACTGCAACTGTTCAGAATTGTGAGTTTTCATTTGCTTTTGTGGCTGAAGTCTTAAATTAAAGCGAATCACCTTGTCCATCTCCACTAGAGAGCAGGGACATGATGGAGTTACTGTCCCGTCTCAGTTCAAAATTATTTGTGATCTTCCAGAAGACACTGAATCCTCTAGAAACATTAGCTGTGGTTGTTACTTGCCTTTTCAGAGTGATCTTTCCTGCTCACAGGTTTAGACAGTTGCCACCTGAACTTTGTAGAACTGTAGGAGAACATGACTGAAATTGGCCCCTCCAATTCCGAATGTATCCAGTGCCTGTAGGTTAAGGGCTGGCGTTTCCACTACGTAAAAATGGGACACTCATAGTGGAAAGGAAACTCGTTGTGAGCCTTAATTTTAGTTACAGGAGCCAAAATCTTTATTTCAGTGCCAACCCTTATCTTTTTAAGCCTAGGGGGAGTTGGTGTGGACACCAAATTTATTAACGGAGAAAACCTGATGCGGTGTGAGGAATGTAATCTCTTGTCTGAGAGAAACAAAGCACCTCCATTAAAAAAATAAACAAAATAAGCTTCTTCCTCGGATAATGAGGACACATAATAACAATGAGCTATATAAGACAGCAACAGTTTAAGAAACCTAAAGCTTTATATGAACAGAAATGTTTAGGGGATGCTTTTTTTTTTCTTAAGTGAGGAAAAAGGCAACTGTTTTGAATATGGTTGAGTTGCACAAGTACAGAGTGTGTGTGTGTCTTAATGTCTCAGTATTGCCTTTGTTAGTCTCTTTATTAATCCATGCAGTTTGGTGGCCTGGTAAATGCAAGTCTTATTTTTAACAGCTTTCTTTTTCTTTTTTTTTTTCTTTTTCTTTTTTTTAATACAAAACCATAAAGCTTTAATGCTTGCTATTTAATAAGTAACTGTGTTTTCTTCTGTCTCTAATTTAGTGGCCATAATTTGCAGTTAATTGAACCATTCCAACCTAATGCTTAACCATATTTTCTTAGTTTTGTTTTATTTATTTATTTGAACTTCTTGTTTTCATGATTGAGGACTGTCACTTCTGTCTCGTTCATCTGTTTGGAAACTTCTGACCTTACAGCCAAAACTTAACTCATTCTACTCAGTATTCATCGTGATGCTGAAGTGTAAGATACCTGCAAATGTAAACACTACCACTTTTATTAATAAAAGCAAATACAGTGTTTTTAGGGCACATTTGCATCACTGCAGTTGAGGTTGTGTCAGTATTTCCATTGTAAACCTATGGAGGGTCTCTACTTTGGCACTAAATTGCCCCAAGCTGAATCTGCCATACAAGGCTTCTGCTCAAGCATGATTTGGTGGGTTGGTTTTTAAAGAGTTTCCAACACAAACTCTTGTTTCTGTTTTAAGTTATACAACTGTTTTGTTGGATGGGGGTTGGTTTAAAAAGAAAACAACAACGACAAAAAAACAACAAACAAACCTGGTTCAAGATTGTTTTTGGCACTTCTGTAACTCAGAAATGGTTTTGATTTTAAAACAACCTTCGGCAAGCCAGTAACCTACAATATGGTCTGATCACTTTGGGTATTTTGTAAAAATAATAATAAATTGTAGAGATATTGTGGTTTCAAAATCAGCTACTGTGCATTTGCAGTAACTTATTTCAACCCAAGAACTTTTAGTAATTTTTTCCATGAGAACACACATTCGATGTGATGCAGCAGAGTAGGGATAACTCCTGAAGGCTTTTTCTTTTTTAATAATGCCAAGAGGTAAAGCCACTACAGACTAAAAAAGGATTCAGCTGCCTCTGAAAGCATCAAAAACTGCTCTCTTAGAGGCTGAAACTGGAGCTGTGTAAGTTGTTAGGAGCAGACTTTGATGCAAGAGCAGAGGAAAGCATCCTGGACCAGCTGTCAGACAGGAGCCCTGAGGGCTTATCTTCATTTATCTGAAAGCTTTTGAGTCATGGTGTCGAGGATAGGATTTAACTGAGGGCATGTCCTTAACTCCAGAGGAGGAGAAGCTGACTCTGCTCCACTGTGCTGCACGGAACTGAGACCTGCAGGGTAGTTTGCTTGTACCAGTAAATCTATGCACAGAAATGTTAATGTTCATCACTTTGGAACCTTGTAATTCATCATGGCACGGTATTCCTGTAAATGGTGTAGGATGTTTTGTATTATTTCTCCTATTTTCCAATGTCAAGAATTATGTACCAGTAAGAACAAAAGACATAAACACAGGAGATTGACCCCAGATCTGGAGGCAGAGCCCGTGACAGCTGAGTGCCAGTCCAGTGCCTTAGTGACAATACTGTTGGTTATTGGTGCTATACAAATGTCTAAAAGAGTGATAAAGTTGTTATAAGTTAAAAAATTATGTAATTTACTCAGGAAGAGAGTAAGTTCTCTTCTTTCCCCAATTGTATCTGATATGCTATGTGTGTTCCTAACAATGTTGGCGCTCATAAGACCTTTTCCATGGAAGTAGATGATAAAATTCCTACAAACTGTAATAAGGATCAGGGCTATAGATTACTGTCAGTGGAAATCTCACACAGTAGCAGGTCCTCATCCCTAAAATACATGTTGAGTTTCTGTAACAGTAAAAATATTTACAAGCAAACATCTGTTTGCAGTCCAAACCCAACACTGTACCCTTCTTCCTCAGCTTGATACCTCTGAAAATTCATCCATTGGGAAAAGAAATCTTGCTGTTCTGTGACAAACTTTGAAGCTTCTTTGTAAATAAAATAAGCTGCAAAGGGGATTTCTGAAGCTCTGCTGATGAAAACCTCACACTGCAAAATCTCTTTGGTGACTGACGAGATAAATTCCAAGAGCGAACCTGTTTTAATTGTGGTCATAACTAGTTGGCTTCAGTCCTGAGAGTGGATATGTATCAGTCAGGGGGAGTTAAATTGCTTCAGAGTGTTTTACTGTAGTGCAGAGGTGGCTAAAATTTCAGCCACCAGTGCTGGCTTTGTAATTAAGTGTTTTCAACCCTGATTCTCATCTTATTAAAAGTTCAAACTGCTTTTTATCCTGTCTACTTTCAGTGTACTGAGCTGAGCAAAGTGGGTGCAGTTTAAAGCACAAGTCTTACCTGGAAAAGCAGCCTGGGAGGAGGTGGGGAGGCAAATTAATCTCTCACTGCATTAAACAAAAAATAATAAGGTGGGGTTTTTTTCTGACTTCTGTATCTAACCTTAGCTTGGTTGTGTGAAAAAAATAGGGAGTTCCCTAAGGTAACAACAGCAAATGTTCATTGATACCTCTGCAACATGGAGAACTGACCAAATATGTAATAGATAATTAATAAGAAACAAAACAAAACAAATTCAGAATTTACAGATTTTTTTTTTTCCTAGTTAGGAAGTCTGCCTCAAAAATTAAGGACAGGATAAAATGAAACCTTTAAACATTGTCCCAAACAGAGACAATGATACATTTTTGAGGGAGAAGATGCTCACAGAGGATTTTATGTAACAACATGCTTTCTAAGGCTGGGCTACCAGTAGACAAATGTAAGCAAATTCAAAATTAAAATGTGAATGTATCTCTTCAATTTACCCAGTTGTTTTATTAAATGAGTTGGCTAATTTATTTTTTATTATACGACTACTCAAGTCTGGAGAAAGATAAGCTTAGGACAGAGAGTAATGTTGGGGATTCTCTCAATTCTGTTTTTCTGTTATGCAAACTAATGGTTTTTTAGGCTGTGAACTCTATGTGAATTATTCATAGTGAAGTATAGTGTTTCTATCCGTAGTTTCTTGCTATGACTTTGGAACTGTGTCATTGTTGTAACTAAAATGGCAGAGATCAGGCAGGGGAAGGAGCTGCTGTGTGAGGGGTAGGAATTGCCACACCAGGCCACTTGGAAAGGGGGCCCATTGCAATACTTTTTTGCTCCATTCTCAGTTTTTTGTTGGCAGGACCAGAAGAGCTTCCATAAAAAGACAGATTAGGGGCTGGGTGATAGAACCAGCATGTCTGTGCAAGACCTCAGGGTATTAATGAAAGTATTTCAAAGGTGTGTTGAGGCAGAGCCCCTGGGGCAGTGCCTGTCCTGAGCTGTGTGTGGCAGGTGATGTGGAGCTCTGTGGGTTTAATCTCTGTTCTCTGATTATTTGAAGCCTCAGCATCCCAAACAAAGTAACAGGTTTCATGCTAGTTTTTTTGGTGCTAAACCTTGAGTTCTGTTTCTCACAGGGCAAAACTGCTGGGCTACAGAGGCTGGTCTGTATCAGACAGTTGGAAGCCCAGAGTTGCCACAAAGCAACAGCTCTTGGGAACCTGTTTGTGATTTAAAACTGGGGAGTTTCCAGCCAATTGTTCTGTCCTACAGCATGGCCCCAAACCTGCTGCCTTTGGATTCAGCTCCTCCTGTCCTCATCCCCTTCCTCTTACAGTGATGTGGTTCATAAGAGAATAGAGCAGTTACGAAAAAAAGTTATGAGACAACCTCAGCCAAAGTTAAACAGTCCTAAATCTATCACCTTGTGCACTGAAATATAGATTTAGGGGGGAAATTCTTTGGGTGAGTGACCCAGTTTGGGATCCTTATACAAATTTTCCATGTCAGTGAATGCGTCCACCAGAAAGGCCAGAATATCTCCAATTAAGGAACTGCAAAAAAAGGACTTGGTGCATCTGTTACAGAGCTGGGACCTGAATCAGTGAAGGATGAGTTTAATGATCAGTGTACAGATCAACTGGAACTTTGAGGCAAGATAAGTTTCCACTGTAGGCTCACCTTGGGGAATTGTGAGGCTCTGCTTTTAAGAAATCCTCAGTATAAAAATATAATTCCAACTTTTAAGCTGATGTTTGAAGGAGACCAGAATTGACATCGTGTCAGCAACCTCCAACCCACCTTGTTTTGTCTCAGAACACCTCTGTTTACCTGGCAAAGGGTCACCTGTTTGATGTCTGGAATAACCAGAGACTGTGAATCTCCAGGTATAAACACAAATGGTCATCTTGAGGTTCTGCAGGAGAAGGAAGAACTCTTTAGCCAAAACTCATTAGCCTAACGATGCTGCTGTAATTTCCTACTCCATTTGAAAGCTATTACCTTATCTCTAGTTGAATGTATTGGCTGCTTTGTAAAGGGCTAATGATTACAAAATACAAATTTATGCTAAAAGAATTTGTAGAGGGCAAGGAGCAGAGGGAATGGCAATAAACGGCAAACAGTTTTATTGGAAGTTGGCTCTTCTGTTTGGGTTTTTTCTTTCATTTTAGGAATGAACCAGATGAAGTTGGGTGATCAAATGTGTTGCNCATGAATAAACGGCAAACAGTTTTATTGGAAGTTGGCTCTTCTGTTTGGGTTTTTTCTTTCATTTTAGGAATGAACCAGATGAAGTTGGGTGATCAAATGTGTTGCATTCAGCCCTTTAGGCAGCAAATATTGAAGTACAGTTGTTAAATAATTTGCTCAAAAATCAAGCAACATGTTTCGATAGTTGGGTGGAATTGAGCATTTGATACTTCTTTTATTCTTCTGTGGTTTTTTATTTGTTTGGTTTTGGGAGGTTTTTTTAAGGTTAAAAAGAAGAAAAAGTAAGGTAGTTTTCCATGTTCCTCTAAGTCTGGCCCTTCTTCACAGACATTCACTTTCCAGAATGCCTTTACTGCTCCTTCAAAGCATGCAGCAGAGGAATGAGGCTGCCCTTCAGAGGGGTGAAAAATTGGGCTCAAAATTTTATCTCTATCTCAAAATTTGCTCTCTTGCCCCATCGGTGCCTCATCAAAATCTCATCAGATGGGAATTGTAGCTCGAGAATATTTCACATACAAAATGTACTCAAATAATTTGTTGCATAATAAAATCTTGCAGGGACATTCAGGTAAATCTAAGTGCTTTTATTTATGAACCTTTACTGCAACTTTGTAAAACACAAATCCATGTGGGGGAACACAGTTAAACCTGAGAAGACAACATTGTTTCCATTCAAAGTTGTAAAAGTTTAGTTTGCAAAATCAAGTTCTGGTACATGTAATGTTTCATCACAGTGTAAGTGATAACCTTGAAACTGTTGCGTGTGATCTAATTTTACCTCTTGTTTATTGACCTGAACTGGGGCAAGCTTGGATACTGCAATTCTGCAAAGGGCTATTCAGCAAATGTCTGGCTGTTACAGATCCCTAGTTTTCTCAAGGAAAGCTGAAAGTAAATGCTTTGAGTATTGTTCATTCTTTATATATTAAAAAATTTTTAAATTCTTTTTCTGTTACTGCAATCAAAATAAAGAGATATAAATACATAAAGACAAAAACCTTGCAGTTTTAAGATTCAGGCACTGAAATTACTGGTATCAGTAATGTCTAATACCACTACGTCTCTTACAGGTATTTGGTGATGTGGACTATTCACATTTTCTACTCAGCTAAGCAGGAGGTTTTGTGCCATAATTACCATCAAAGTCCTACAAATCCAGTGGTTGCCATTACACAGAAGTTTTACCTGAAAATGCTTCACTGAGGCTCAGATGTATTTCAGGCCATAAGCTCTGGGCATAATGAAATTCTTCAGACAAATCCAAACACCCAGGAGATGCACACAAATTCCAGTCATGGAAAAGAAGCTTCTCCCACCTGTAGGAAAACATCTGTCATACCAACTAGATTTAGTTGGGACTTCTGTAAGGAACCAGAATCTCCTCCTGAGCCTCATAAAGTCTCAGCCTTGTGTTTTTCCCATCCCATTTCATTGGAGTGTTAGTTAAATTCTGGCCTTGCTTCTTCTCTGATTTTAAGTTTTCTGAACCTTCTGTTAAGATTACAGCTACGCTGAAATCACCTTCAGAGGAATATCCTACACCTAATTACACATCTTAGAGCATCACTACAAGCCAAAAAAAAGAGCTGATGAAGCCCAGGAGGTATATAGATGTTTCTTATGAGACTCCCAGAAAATACTTTTTCTTTCTTGGTTTAGGACAAATTCATATTTTTCTTAGGAGTTCTGACTGGTTAATCACACTGTCTGTTCCCAGTCCACTGGTATTTTCTCATGTCTACGGAATGGAAATTGCCCACTAACTAAATGGAGATGAGCCAACCAACTTTTCTCAAGGATATTTCCATTGGCTCCCAGCCTCAGCCTGTCACTTCACTCCCAGTTTGTTCCTCACAAGAAATGGCCGGTGATTCCACAGGCGTTGAAATGTCCCTCACTGTCTTCCTGCCTGCAGTGCCTGGCACAGGTAGGGAATGTGTCTGTTGGGCCTCTGCTTCAATCCATGCTTTTTATTATGGAAAAGTCTCTTTTCCCCTTCTGCTGGCAGAGCAAAAAGAACATTATGCTGGGCTCCCAGGGCTGCTGAAGCAGTGTTTTAGGGAGGGCTGGTTCACCACTGTAGGGCAGCACATGACAGCACAACTCATTCTGTGCTGCACTTGAGGTGCTGCTGCACATTTTCTCCACTGAAATTTGAAGTGCAGTAAATCCTTTGGCCAGCACAGTGACCACCCTTGGAAAAGGACTGTGGCTGCTGAAAATCCTGCAACAGCTTATTTCTGAACAGGGCTTTTTGGCCTTTCTGACTGAGCAATCCCATGGACTGCATGGAAGACGATGCAATTTCTTTTTACAAGTGTTCAGTTAGAAACTGCATGAGAATAAAGGACCGTTTAAATGATTAATCAGCAATGCTCTTGGGTGCCCTCCAGATCCCAGAACACACCCTCACCCTCCCCTTTCTCACAGTTAAGCTCTTATACAACTGAGGAACAGGAGTGGATGTGAAGAGAGACAAAGGGACTCTGTTTCTCTCACATGGTCTCAGTAATGCCCATCTCCTGCCTGAGGCCACATTCTGTGATCAGTTTTCATGTCAGACTTATGCCCTCTGCATCTGTCTGTAATTCCTAGTCCTAGTTTATTAACTCTTTTTTTTTTTTTTTTTTCTCGTTTAGATCAAAGACTTCAGGATTTTGACCCAGACTGACAGTAACACCCAAAAAATTGGTATGCAATGAGAAAATGCAGAAATGTTATTTCCTGTTATTCTCTGGTAAGTTTTGGATAATCAGAGTTATGCCAATGCTGGGCCTCAAACTTTATCACTAAGATCTGGTCCTAAAGATCTTACAACTTCCATTCTTCAAAGTTATCCTTTTTTTTTTTTTNTTTCACTTTTCAAAATTTTCCTTTTTTTTTTTTTTTTCTTTTTTTTTTTTTTTTTTTCCTTTTTATCCCGCTTGTTAGTTTTTCACTTCTACCATAAATTCCATTATTTCTATCAGCTTGCTGTTGTCCATCATCCTTTCCACACTTCAGGAAGTGCAAGGGAGGGAACTGCTGTTGCCCAGAAGCATCCAGGAGAGCAGCACATCCCATGGAGCTGCACATCCCATATCCCAGTGAGAACACATCCCATATCCCATGGAGAACACATCCCATGGGGCTGCACATCCCGTTTTCCCTCTTCCCTTGCAATTCCCATCCTCTTGCCGCTGCGCTGGGAGCCGTGGGGTGGGAAGGATCTTTCCGGGCAGGGCAGTTGGATGTGAAATTTCCACCGGCTC
>VXBX01008146.1:1019977-1044660 GCA_013400415.1 Scytalopus superciliaris | reverse complement strand
AGAATCTGCCCCTCAGGGGCCTTACCGCTCTCTGCGGGCACCTTTCCTGCACCAGGGGAGGCTTAGGTTACACATCAGGAAGAATTTCTGCCTGGAAAGGTTGTTCGAGCCTTGGAAGGGGCTGCCCGGGGGGTTTGGAGTGCCCAGCCCTGGAGGTGCCCGGGGAAGGGCTGGCCGTGGCACTCGGTGCTCTGGGATGGGGCACAGGGTGGGCTCTGTCGGCTGGGAGGGCCTTTCCAGCCTTGATGATTCTGTGAATCTCCGTTAAGAAGCTCTGTTTGTGAGGGGAGCGGGTGAACCGAGGTGGATGTGTTTCTGTGGGCAGAAATGGCCTAAACAGTAAGGGGGGAGACAGGACAGGAGGGGGCTCTGACTGGACTGTGCTTGTGAACAGCAGGATGATGAGGATGGGGAGGGAGAAGATGATGCTGAAGTCCAGCAAGAGTGCCTCAAGAAATTTTCAACCCCTGACTACATAATGGAGCCATCCATATTTAACACACTGAAGAGGTGAGTGTAACCTGAGGTGTGGTGTTGTCACTTGATATGAAAATGTGTGTGAAATGTACAAACAGTGCTACTGTTTTCCCTTTATTTAGAGTTTGATTTCTTTTAGTTTTTAATATGACTTTCAGTAGTTCTTTTGTAATCCATTCATCAGGTATTTCCAAGCAGGAGGTTCTCCAGAGAATGTAATCCAGCTCCTCTCTGAAAACTACACTGCAGTGGCACAGACTGTAAATTTGCTGGCAGAGTGGCTCATTCAAACAGGTACAATAAGTGATATAATATAAGTTGGGTCTGTAGTCTTTCTTTTGTCAGAAATGTCTGAATCATTGGCAAATTTGACCACGTACAGGAAATGGATTGTTGTAAAGTTGTCATCCTATATGTGGTTAAATCCTTTATAATAATATATTTATTCTGGTTGGAGAATAATGAAGTAATCTGTTGATGAATGTTTTGAAATGCCAACAAACTGTGTTATAAAGAAACAACTGCATAAGCAATAGTTTCTTTTTATTTTCACACAAAGGGCAAGGGTGCTATTACAGAGATAGTGTTAGAAGGGTTTGAGATTTTGTAATAGAATTAAATAATTTAAATTGAAATAACAATTACCTTATTGCTAGTTACTATTCCCTCTCAGTGGATCAGTGGTTACATTGAAGGTTCTCTCACAGAGAGCCTGTATTCTCTGTCTGAGACAAGAATTACATGTTAAGCCTCTTGCAAGACATGTTCAGCATTATCTTGTGGTATCACTGTCCCTTAGCTGGTGTAAACTTTTGTTTACAAATCATCAGAATTACTATTCTCTGATTTCAGAAATGCTAGTTGTATATTGCTAGTTGTATATTGCTTTGTAGGATACTATCAAAGGTACTGATAGCCAATATATTAAAAGGATGGGATTTAGTCTGTAGTAGGTGGGGTTGTGATCCCTTTTGTTGTTAAGATACACCTGCATTTTGGTAGCACACCTGGTAATAGTCCTGTGGGATTTCTAGCATTCTGTTTGTGTGTCTGAGAAGAGCAAGAGAAAGGGGCCTGCCTGTGATCCCAAACAGTCTGCTTTTAGGAAAAAAGGTGGAGAATCTGTAAATCTATCTGTATCAGTATGGGTTGGTAGTAGAACTTATGTCTCTCCTCTGATCTCTGTGTTGATAAGTTTTGGAGTAGTTTCTGTTCTCATTGGAAAAGGTAAGATGTTGCTGCCATGTTTGATTGGATTGCATCTGCCAAGTTTTCTGTTCCTTCTGTACAGGTGTTGAGCCAATGCAAGTTCAGGAGACTGTAGAAAACCATTTGAAGAGCTTACTGATCAAGCATTTTGACCCTCGGAAAGCAGATTCCATCTTCACTGAGGAAGGAGAGGTGTGCATGGAATCCGTGTTGCTGTCTCTACACGAGTGGGTCCTCCCTAGACACCTTCATCTGATGGAGTAGTAGGTGGTGGGGGAAGGAAATTTGTTTCTTCAAGCTCTTAGATTAAGAAACAATTGGTTTCAGAAAAACCAGCTCTGTCTGACAAGTCCTCAGAGCTTTAGAGAACTTGGAAACTTGGAATGCATCCTTTATAGTAAAGTTGTATAGAACAACTTGCAGGACTCCTGAGAGGTAAAAGTCATACTTTTAATGATATTGACAAGTAGATATTGTTAAGTTTCTCTCTGTTGTTCTAATCTTTTCAGACTCCAGCCTGGCTTGAGCAAATGATAGCACATACAACGTGGAGAGATCTCTTTTACAAATTGGCAGAAGCCCATCCTGACTGTTTAATGTTTAATTTTACTGTGAAGGTACTATACTCAAGTCTAATAAATGAGAATATCCATAGAGGGCTAATTGTTCAGGCATCAAATATTAGCTGTGGTCTGGCTTGTATCTTTTATGTGTTCCTGCTAACACAACTTATTAGTGCAAGTACACATTGGTGGGAGGAATTGTGCTATAGGTTTCCAGCAGTACATATAGTTTCCCAGTTTGAAGTACCAATGTTATATCTTGCTGTGCTCTGAAATATTTTAAATTGTTATGGCTTACTTTATTTTTGCTACATCTTTATTGCTTTCCTTTTCTGTAGACTATAATATGAGTGTAATTCCAGTAAGTGTATGCAGAGGTGAATCTTGCATTCTGTGTGTTCTTCTAGTTTCGTGAGGATATTTCAAATATATGTAACAAGTTTTCTATGATGTTTTTGTAGCTTATATCTGATGCTGGATATCAGGGGGAAATAACCAGTGTTTCAACAGCATGTCAGCAACTAGAAGTATTTTCCAGAGTGCTGCGTACATCTCTGGCAACAATTTTGGATGGAGGAGAAGAAAACCTTGAGAAAAACCTCCCTGAGTTTGCTGTAAGACTTTGGAGCTTTTTTTCCTTTTTATGTGGAAAAAAGTGTTTTCCTCTCTGATTGGTAGATACAGATCATTGTGGGATTGTAGAAAATCTTGATATCTTGACAAGTCTTAAGAAATCTTATGAAGAGAAGGAATATATGAGTTAAAACGTAGAAAATTATGCTTTTTGGTTGTTCTGTGATCAAGAATCCCTTGGGTTGCTTATATGACACTTCTTATTTTTATTAAATGGATTGTAAAAAGATGAGGGTAGAAATGTTGGTTTTTTTTTTTTCCTTTGCAATTTTGCTGTTTGTTTTTTCCCTTTGCTCTCACGGCAATGTAACCACAGAAGCACAGTGGGAAGTGCCTTGTTGAGTGGTAAGCTTTGTGCTGTGTGCTTTCACAGAAGATGGTGTGCCATGGGGAACACACTTACCTCTTTGCTCAGTCCATGATGTCCATCCTGGCTCAGGAGGAGCAGGGAGGGTCGGCTGTCAGGCGCATTGCTCAGGAGGTTCAGCGATACGCCCATGAGAAGTAAGTGGCAGTCATGGTATTAGTGACATGTAAGTCACCGGAATCCCGAAACTGCTGCCTTTTGTTGAGTCTTAATGACCTTTTTACTGGCCAAAGAAGGATTCTTAGCTGCAAAACAGCAGCTCTTGTAGCAGGCTTCCGTTTGTAGAACAGCAGAAAAGTTCAGTGTCCTGTACCAGGGAGACTTGAAACTGGAATAGCAAAGAATTGAAGTCTCTGTATATTAAGAAACGCATACTTTTATTATTCTGTGAACATTTTAAAAGCAAGGGAAATACAGGCCTATTTTCTGTAATTACCCAGAATAAGGGGTTCAGTCCTAAGGCATTACATTCCAAAGGATGTGCCCTGTTGATTCAGTGAGGCTTAAACTAAAATGTCTGAATTAAGGAAACAAGTCACTTGTGTGTGTTTGCTCTTCATCCAGAGGCCACGATGCCAGTCAGATCACTTTAGCACTGGGTACTGCAGCCTCCTATCCCCGAGCGTGTCAGGCTCTTGGTGCAATGCTGTCCAAAGGAGCTCTGAATCCAGCAGATATCACTGTCCTGTTCAAAATGTTTACAAGTATGGACCCACCTCCAGTAGAACTGGTTAGTAACCTCTGTCTGTAATCTCTGAAACTTACTTCTATTACAGCAGCACTCGGAAATGTGATATCCTGTTGTGCTAAGTGTTGTGTGGACACAAAAGTGATATTAGCATTCACTCATCCCTCTGTAATTGTAAGTAATGTCTAGATGTGAAACTGGTATTTGTATTCTGTTTTGCATTAGCTTCTTGATATTTCAGTTGGTTTCTTTAATTATTCTAAGTTGTCTTTTTATATATAGCTGAACTAAAGAAATTTGCAATAGGAGATAAAGATGGCAAGGAATTAATTCTTTTAACCAAAAACCTGCCCACTTCTGCAGTTTCTTATAAGCAGACCTAAATGGCACATTTCTTATTTCTCACTACCTTGTTCTGGTAACAAATATGGTGGTATTGAGATACTTTACAATACAGTCTGTAACTCTGCTTCCTTTTTCTTTTAAGTTTTTTTTCTGTCAAGTTTGGGTTTCTTCAGAAAACTAACCTAATCTCAAGGGGAAGTGTGTGCAATCTCTTTCTATGTGAGGTATATCAGATGCAAAAACTGTATTTTCAGTCACCTCTCCTAATTCTTGGGCTCTGATAGACCATTCATTTTCTCCACAGATTCGAGTACCTGCCTTTCTGGACCTCTTCATGCAGTCCTTGTTTAAGCCAGGTGCTAAGATCAACCAGGACCACAAACACAAATATATTCACATACTGGCATATGCAGCCAGTGTTGTAGAGATGTGGAAAAAGGTAATATCAAGTTCTGTGAATAATATTATTTTTACCTACAGCAGCCTGACTGTGCTGAAGAATGCGTGTGGTCATGAAGTTACTTATTTCAATATGAAGTGTTTCTGGCTTCAGCTGATGTGACTAAAGAATGTAGAATCTGATTATAAAACACTGCTATAAAAGCACATTCCCAGCTCTTGCCTTCAAACTTTGCAATGATTTTTCAGAACAAAAGAGTCAGCATAAACAAGGACGAACTCAAGTCAACTTCAAAAGCCATCGAAACTGTTCACAATCTGTGCTGCAATGAGAACAAGGGAGCATCAGAGTTGGTTGCAGAACTGAGCACTCTCTATCAGTGCATCAGGTGAGCAGAGAGGCTGGTCCTAGGGAAAGTAGTGTTTAGGAGAGGCAGTGCTGCTAAAGGGGGATGCCTTTGTGGGCTACTCTGTGAGGGCATCCTCGCTGTACAATATGTGAAGATGTGGTCTGAAAGCAGCTTTCAGAATTGGCCATCTGACTCTTTGGAATCTCTCATGAGGACATAAATCCTGCCTCACACACAGCTCGACATCCTTGGGTCACAGAACATGCTTTTCTGTGCCACTGGAAAAAGGTGATGGATTACTTTGTCTTCCTAATAACACTTTCATTTCTTTTTCGTACTCCTGTGCTAAAGTGATCTCTTTTTCTGTAGGTTCCCAGTGGTGGCTATGGGTGTGTTAAAGTGGGTGGATTGGACAGTGTCAGAACCAAGATACTTCCAGCTGCAGACTGATCACACTCCAGTTCACCTGGCACTATTGGATGAGGTGAGAGTGTACATAAAGCTTTGCTGGAGAGCAAGAACTGTTTTGATGCTTGTAACTGAATGCCTGTCATTTGCAGTAAGCCAGTAAATATAGAGATTAACCTCTTCAGAATTAATTATTTGGTTTTGTCAGCTCAGTGTTATTTACTCTAGGAAAACTTGGGCATCAAAGAAGAAATGGTGGAATAGTTTTCTAAATGAATTTCCATTTGGCACTGAACATCAATATAAACTTGTCTAATAAAGACTGCTGCATTGGCTTTTAAATTGCAGTTCTGAGGATCTGACTTTGCTGCCTTGTTTGCAGATCAGTACATGCCATCAGCTGCTTCATCCCCAAGTTCTACAACTTCTTGTCAAACTCTTTGAGACAGAACATTCACAGCTGGATGTGATGGAGCAGGTGACTCTCATATTAGTTACACTAATTCAAGTTAATGGCTTTTGCTGTCACAGCAGTTTTAAGAACTTAATTTAGGACCATGGTCATGATTAAAAAGCCATGTATCAGATATTGAATCAATAAAAATTGCCCACTTCTGAGAGGAAGTTCTGATCTGTTGGTTCTTCCCTCCCTGCCCCACCAGCTGGAACTGAAGAAGACTCTCTTGGATAGGATGGTGCACTTGCTCAGCCGAGGGTACGTCCTGCCTGTCGTCAGCTACATCCGCAAATGCCTGGAGAAGCTGGATACCGACATCTCCCTCATCAGATACTTTGTTACAGAGGTCAGCAGCAAAAACTGGATACACACAGAGAAAGTTCAATATCAGTTGTATGTGTTTGGATATTAAATCAGCTTGCCTTGGATTCAGAAATATTTCAAGTTCTGAGATCAGATTCCAAGCAATGTGTGTGGAATCAGTATTCACCAGGATGTGACTCAGTCCTATTAACTCCTGACTTCTGGAATTAAGAAGGTACTGGACAGAGTACCACAAGAATACATTAATCACTTGTATGAAGAACAAGAGGTCTTAAATGCAACTACTCATATGCTTTGAAGAATAGTATGTGAATTAAATTTTGTTCCTACTACCTCTGTAAGTGGAAGAATAATCTGTTTTTGTCTGCTCTTTCAGGTGCTCGATGTGATTGCTCCTCCATATACCTCAGACTTTGTACAGCTTTTTCTTCCAATCCTGGAGAATGAAAGTATTGCAGGTACTATAAAAACAGAAGGTGAACATGATCCTGTCACTGAGTTCATAGGTAAGTCACATTTATTCCTTGCACACCTGCTTCCATTTGTATTTGTTACAGCTGGCAAATAATGTTTAGGAGGATTACTAAAAATAGGGATGCTGTCCAGATATTTTCACAGACAACCTCCCTTTTAGGGGCCTATGTTTAGAAATTTTCCTGTAACAAAGAATCTGGGGATAGTAGTGAGGAACTTGGAGATAAATACTGCTTTTTGAGAACTAGCACTGCAGGAAGAAAAGGAGAGAAAGGGAAATAGTCTGTGATAATACACTGTATTCTGTCATAATACACTCCTGTGCCAATCCCCTAAAATCCTAATTATTTACTTAATGCAGAAATCCACATGCAAACAGATAAATCAGAGTAACTTACTGAACAGTCTCTTTTTTTTTTTTACTTTTAAGCTCATTGCAAATCTAACTTTATTATGATGAACTAAGCAGTGGAAAATATGAAGATGGCAGAGGAGACAATTTCTACTTTGCCACGCTCTCCACCAGTAAGGCTCTATAACTGGGAAATGCAGCAGAAAAAAACAGCAAAACACCCAACAAAACTAACAAACCTAGAATGAGGAAAGGGGTGAAGGGCATTTGATTGACTTGCATGGTGACCTTGAAGTTCCTATCAGAGGACTGTTTGTATTTCATATCAGAGAACTGTTAATGTAATTTGGCAAATGGAATAATACTGAACGACTTTCTGTTGTTCCACTAATCAGTATAAATCTGAATGTTCTGAAGAGGAGAGCAAGAAACAGACTTGTTTTAAAAGAATGTTGTTTTGGTTACTTAGAGAATTTGTCACAAATTTGATCGTTTGTTAAATTCACACCACCTGAAGAATGGGGAAGGTAATTCTTACTAAAAACACATTGCAGATACATAAATATCTCCAATATTCTGAATAAATCTTGAATGCTCTAGGCTTTGATACTGCAATTTGTAAAAAAATGGACTTATATCATTAGCTCTGTGCTGCAGCTTCACTGCCTCTTTCTCCCCTTTGCGTTGTATTAGAATTCTAAATATTCTCCATAGTTACTGCTGTGAAAAAACCTGTTTGATGCAACACAAGTGGAGTTGCAATGATCAAGGATAGTTTTGTATTAAGAGATGACTTCTTTGTGTTACCTTTCAGAATCTATTTTTTGTTAAATAGATGCATCAGCTGTTACTGGTAAGTTTCATTACCATGTCAGAGTTCCACTGCTGTCCAAAATATGAATGTATGCACAAGTTTCATTACTGCTTCTTGTGTCTCTGTTTTTATACTTATCTCTACTCTCTCCTGGTTGATGCCAAGCAGTGGGGATACACCCAAGAATATGAAACCTTTAAATAAAGGTGTTTCTTCTTTTCCAGAGATTCCAGGTGTTTTTTCTTTTCCAGAGATACCTTTCAAAGTTTCATTAAAATCACTGGGCTGGATTTCTCTTTGTGCAGCCAAATTACTGTTTAAAAGCAGGGGGATGTAGAAGGACATTTTGCTTTTCCAAAGAACCTACTTTCTAACAGACACTGACATTCTGAGTCTAACAGGATATAAATTTAAAAAGGAAATTGCTTTGTTCTTCTCTGTCATTGATTCACGTATGGAATTCTGAGCTACCATGATAATTCCTGAGACAGCCTCTGGTTTAGATTGTGAACTCTGTTGCTGTACAGACTGTTGTCAGTCAGCCCTTTCATGAGTCCAGTAAAAGCAGCACCATCCTGGGTAAGCTTGGGGTAGCTGGTCTGGCACCTGAGACAGCTGGTTAAGTGTAACAGTGGGAGAACAAGCAAACACATGTATTAATAAGCTTTTATAATAAATATCCAGTCAATTCTGATAAAAAGTCTGTTTATTAAATGCAATTAACAATGCCAGTTAGTAACATTTGCTATGGCAATGATTTGTCACTTAAAACATAGTTACTAAGGAAGAGAATTTACCTCCTTTCTCCAAATTAGTGAGGAGTTCTGAGTTATGGCAACTTATCCTTTGCCTCTAGCAAGGAATTTGAGCAAAGACAAGACTAATTAGGTAAGAAATGTTTAGACCATTTTTGATCAAAGTAATTACATCATTTTGATGGATAAAAGCAACTACATTATATGAGACTTCCAACACCACTCTTTCACCAGGAGGCCAAGGAAACAGGGGATTTAGTTTTTGAATGTATCATCATGTCCAGAATAAGCTTTGTTTTTTGCATCATCTCAGTACTGTCAGAGACTTTAAAGTAAGCTCTAGACCCAAGTAGTGACTATACTTTTCCAGTACCTCTACAGGATTTGTATTTAAAAAAAAAGATACATGTACCGGTTCTGTGATTAAATCATACTGACCTAAATACTGTGCACCACAACAGACAACTGTTTCATGGGTGAATTAAGTTGTAAATAATTGTCTCAAGGCAGCTCTGTACTTTTTGAAGACCTCGTGTGGTGCTATCCGGGCTAATTTTGCATAACTGCCTGATGGTGGTCAAACTGTGAAAGAGCCTTACACAAAAAAAGGTTGTGCTGGGAAGCTTCCAAACAAAGTGGTTCCTAAACAAAGATGTACAACGTGGAATCAAGGAAGTATAGGATCTCCATATGTACAGTCCTCTTCAATAGCAAGGTTGTAGTCTGCTCCTTTCCCACCTTTGTAGGCACTTGTCACAATTCTCAGCCACCCTCTTTCACCCTGTAAAGGATTTAATTTGCATTGTAAATTAGAAAACACAACTATAGAAAATGTACGTTGTTGAGTTTGTTCTGTCTTCCAAACATGAATTATTTATAAATGAATGCAGCAATTCACTCAAGGTGAAGTACAACACTGGGTACACAGAGCAACCTGCTTTGGTGGATTTACATCCCACTTTTCCATTCTGGGTGTGTGACTTGATTTTTGCCTACAACAAACAGCATCTTACATTTGCCCACAGCAGGAGCTGCACACAAGGGTAGAATCTAGGACTGAATTGACATCAAGTAGCTTTGGATGAATATCCTTGTCTCCAGCTTATTTAGGTCTCATTTTTAAACTCTTAGTCTAGTTCAAAAAGTTTTAGTTTCTGTATCCACAGGCCAGCTCTGCAGCTTCTACTCCACAAGCAAAAAGCCCCCCCCTTCCCTCCAAAGTCATCCCACAACTGTGTTTCCTTACCCAGGGTTCGCCCCACGAGTTCCGTACAATCCAATACTCCGTCCCATTTTCCACACCCCAGCCGGCCACGGACACGATGTGATTCACTGTGGGAGAGGGGTTGTACTCTGTGTAGAGGCCCCCCGTGTAGGCATCCAGCTTTTCAGTAGCCATTATACCACAGCTGTAATACAGCAGAGAAAGCAGTTTTTATACAAAAGGATCAGGGCAGGGGCCTGGCTACAAAACACAGTTGGTTTTCTTGCACTTTGAATTGCGAGCTCAGTTTATGTACAAACAAAAGTCTGCACAGTGGTACAGAGCTGCTCACATATGCTAGAGTGGAAAATACACTGCATCCATTGGACTGAGCTTCAAGAATTTTAACCCAAATATTACCAGTAGATAACCGCCTTCTTTTTTACCTTATTGGTCCATTAGTGTAGATTTCTGCCATCATTTTTTCTCGCCCACTGACAGACCCATAGTCAGCAACTTTCCAGAGAGTGTAGTTCTTGATCACGTGGCATTCTCCAAAAGTGACACAAGTCCCACACTGGTTGAACTTCTTACACTCTGTAAAACAAGAGTGAGATTATCACTGCAGGAGGGTGCTTTTCTTCAAGTGAATTCATGATAGGACACTGAGGTTTTTTAACCCATGAGACAGATATTAATCACTTAAGAGCAATTATTAATACATATTATTTCTGGTGAGCTAAATACCTCTCTGGAAACCACATTTAAAGTCCTTACTATGAGCAGTTATTATTTTTCACTCCATAGGCATAAGTGCTTTGATGAGGATGTGTTCCTTCATAAAGAAACCATTCCAGTCATACATGACCAGACAAAGGTTAAATTTCTCCTTTGTTCAGCTTGAGGTGACACTTGTAAATATTTCGGTACATTAGAGATTGTGTGTCACAGATTTAAGAGATTAAATTAAAAGAATTTAGCTGTCCAAACTTGCCTGGGCATGGTTTAATGCTACACTGTCTGTCTGGTGAAAGGAGAGACACACAGGCCTGTAAGGAAAACCTGTTCTGTCAGTCAAACAGCAGGAACCACTGCACTGAAAACCCAATAAAACTCTTTTTTTAACATACTAAGATCTGTTAAAGCTGGAAAGGAGTCCTGCAGCAAAGCAAAGGCATCATACTTTGGTCCTTAGCTTGGTAGTTGTTGCAGGTCTCGTCGGGAATGCCGTGGTCGTGGGCGTACATCCAGACCCCGGAGTGGTCTCCCCCTTCACAGGACCCTGCGTCGGCACAGTCGATGACATTCTGGACAGAGAGGTAGGCAGAGGGCCAGGCACCTTTCCTCTTTATGTTGATTCGATCTGCAAGCATCAGAAATTGGGGGTTCTTAGTGGAGTATGTGGGTGGCTACACTTTGCAAACAGTGTTAAAAGTGCCTCCTTTTCATTGAAGCTGTAGCTGTTTGCAGACAGCAGCACTTGTGCTTGCAAAAGCCTCCACTGTCAGTGCTGATGCACAGCATGACCTAATTCAAACCAGAGGCTGAGTTCTTACCGGGGGTTTCCATTAGAAGGGTTTTTTTCCACATTAAAAACCCAGCAAAACTATGCAGATGAGTAAGATCTGTCCAAAGCCTTGAAGAGCCCTAGACCTCTTTTACTTCAAGCTTCTGAAAACTTCCCGATCTGTTTCCTGGCTTTGACAGTAAAGAGTTCTCAAATACACATCACAAAGCCAGGTCTCACCAGCATCTCTTGCAGAGCAGAGATTTATGCATAAGCCCATGCAGAGTCATAAGCCCACTGGCTCTGACAGAGTCTTAAAGGGAGGAAAAGCTTTCAGAGTTATCTCCTTGCTGTTACATCAACATCTCACTGTTATCATGCTGCCATCTCAGACAGGAATTGCCACCCTGCTGCCTTACTTTGTCAGAAATTAGCTCACTTGGCAAAAAAGCTTCCTGATGAGTATTTAGAAGCTGCTTCTCACCCTGCATTAACAGTCTTAACTGTGCCACTGTAGTACTTTTAATCCTACTAGTCCTAACAAGCATTCAACATTGACAGAACTGGGAGCTCCTATCCCAGTCTAGTCTTATGGCAAAAAAACCCAAACAAACAAGATAAGGAATGAATGCTTTACCTACTCATAACAATTAGGAAAAATATCTTGATTTTTAAAATTACACACTGGCATACCTACACATCCAATTAAGTTTTAATCGAAGTTATATAATTAACAAGTTGCAGTATTTTTCCTGTCCTAGTACTTCACTACATCCTGGCAGGTATCACAGATGCCCGAATTCTTGTGCTGATTAAGAATGTACCCCTCATGATTCCTGCTCTCTGCTCACACCAGCATCACCCTCCCATTCCTGCACAGTTTCCTCTATTTCTCCTTCACAGCCCATCCTCTTACAGCCTCCCCGTGCAAACAGCACTTCTGCACCATGTAACTTATGCACGCAAATCATGTGTTTGCTCTAGAGACTTTACTTCGTCTGTAGCAAACCACTGCTTCCCTTTTCCTAAGTCAAAATCTGATATGCAGATTGCTGCTGAAACCAGGTTGTGTGTGTGCCGTGATAGCTGGTTTGAATCACAGGGCTCCTGGAGCAAATACCCCTCCCCACAGGAGGCAACTTCTTTCATTTCCTCACTCCTGGCACGGCTGGAGCAGCCTCTTGTGCTGCAGCTGCAGCTCAGGCTGAGGTACCGGGAAAGGCCAGGAGACACAAGAACTGCTTGTGCATCTGCTGCTTCCACAGAGGAGAGGGCAGAACAACCAGTTCTCACGGCAGGAGCTGTGACCACATTCCTTCTGCACACAGCTTTATAACCATGCCAGTGTTCCCCTCGCTCCAATTCCATTCTCTATTGAAGCCAAACCCTGCCTTCAGCCTGGGAATTCCCGGTGTGCGCTCACAGACCCCTCAGTCTCCGTTTCTGCCGCCTTAGTCCCTGCAGTGATTTAGCGCCTCACAGTAGAAATAAGTAAACTGNTCCGGGGTCGGGGGGGGGGCGGGGGGGGCGCGGGGGGGTACCTGCCAGGGCGCTGGTGCTGCCGTGTGCCCAGCAGGACCCGCAGTACTGCGGGATGTGCTGGTTCCGAGTGGCGCTCGCGTAGTTCACCCCGTCCACGTTCCTCCAGTCCCAGCTCCGCGGCAGCGCCGACACGTCCAGGTACTCGTGGGGCCGGGGGTAGGTCCTGNCATTAAAAACCCAGCAAAACTATGCAGATGAGTAAGATCTGTCCAAAGCCTTGAAGAGCCCTAGACCTCTTTTACTTCAAGCTTCTGAAAACTTCCCGATCTGTTTCCTGGCTTTGACAGTAAAGAGTTCTCAAATACACATCACAAAGCCAGGTCTCACCAGCATCTCTTGCAGAGCAGAGATTTATGCATAAGCCCATGCAGAGTCATAAGCCCACTGGCTCTGACAGAGTCTTAAAGGGAGGAAAAGCTTTCAGAGTTATCTCCTTGCTGTTACATCAACATCTCACTGTTATCATGCTGCCATCTCAGACAGGAATTGCCACCCTGCTGCCTTACTTTGTCAGAAATTAGCTCACTTGGCAAAAAAGCTTCCTGATGAGTATTTAGAAGCTGCTGCTCACCCTGCATTAACAGTCTTAACTGTGCCACTGTAGTACTTTTAATCCTACTAGTCCTAACAAGCATTCAACATTGACAGAACTGGGAGCTCCTATCCCAGTCTAGTCTTATGGCAAAAAAACCCAAACAAACAAGATAAGGAATGAATGCTTTACCTACTCATAACAATTAGGAAAAATATCTTGATTTTTAAAATTACACACTGGCATACCTACACATCCAATTAAGTTTTAATCGAAGTTATATAATTAACAAGTTGCAGTATTTTTCCTGTCCTAGTACTTCACTACATCCTGGCAGGTATCACAGATGCCCGAATTCTTGTGCTGATTAAGAATGTACCCCTCATGATTCCTGCTCTCTGCTCACACCAGCATCACCCTCCCATTTCTGCACAGTTTCCTCTATTTCTCCTTCACAGCCCATCCTCTTACAGCCTCCCCGTGCAAACAGCACTTCTGCACCATGTAACTTATGCACGCAAATCATGTGTTTGCTCTAGAGACTTTACTTCGTCTGTAGCAAACCACTGCTTCCCTTTTCCTAAGTCAAAATCTGATATGCAGATTGCTGCTGAAACCAGGTTGTGTGCGTGCCGTGATAGCTGGTTTGAATCACAGGGCTCCTGGAGCAAATACCCCTCCCCACAGGAGGCAACTTCTTTCATTTCCTCACTCCTGGCACGGCTGGAGCAGCCTCTTGTGCTGCAGCTGCAGCTCAGGCTGAGGTACCGGGAAAGGCCAGGAGACACAAGAACTGCTTGTGCATCTGCTGCTTCCACAGAGGAGAGGGCAGAACAACCAGTTCTCACGGCAGGAGCTGTGACCACATTCCTTCTGCACACAGCTTTATAACCATGCCAGTGTTCCCCTCGCTCCAATTCCATTCTCTATTGAAGCCAAACCCTGCCTTCAGCCTGGGAATTCCCGGTGTGCGCTCACAGACCCCTCAGTCTCCGTTTCTGCCGCCTTAGTCCCTGCAGTGATTTAGCGCCTCACAGTAGAAATAAGTAAACTGGCCACAAGCTTATTTTGCTCCGGATTCCGGGNCCCGCCGCCTCGTGACCCGCAACACTGTCCGCAAGTGTCCCCTCCCCGCGGGCACCGGGCGGCCTCGGGAACCACCCGGCCCGGGCCCTGCTGGGGCTGGCTGCTCTCGGCCGAGGGGAGGATTCGGGGGCGACCCCAAAGCCGGGGAGGGGGACAGACCCCGGGGAGGGGAACGGAGGGCGGCCCCGGGAAGGAGGGGACAGGGGGCAGACCCCGGAGGGATGGGAGGCAGATCCCAGAGGGGCGAGGGGCAGACCCCAGAGGGATGGGGGACAGACCCAGCCCCAGGGATGGGGAACAGACCCCGGGGAGGGGGACGGGGGACAGACCCCGGAAGGATAGGAAGCGGATCCCAGAAGGACGGGGGGGCAGCCCCAGCCCCGGGGGCAGACCGTGGGGATGGGGACGGGGGGCAGAGGCTCACCTGAGCCCGGCAGCCCTGCGCGGGGCCGGTTTGTAGCAGTGCTGCCCCTCCCTGAAGTAGAGCCCGGCGCGGGCGGGCGGGCAGACACAGCCCCCCCAGAGCAGCAGCAGGACGGGCAGGAGCGGCGGGACCGGCGTGGCCATGCTGGGACAGCAGCGGCTTCCTGGGCCGGGCGCTGGCCCCGGGAATGGGGCCGGGCCGGGCCGGGGCCGGGCGGGCTCACCTGCGGAGGGCGGGGATGTGCTCGGTCCGCCCTCGGGGCGCTCGGTCCGCGGGCATCGCCCCGGCACACGGACAAGCTGCGCCCCGGGATGCCCCGGGCAGCATCCCCGAGCCCTCCCGAGGGAATCCCACTGAGCCGGGGCGGGGACGGGGAGCGAACCCGAGAGCCCGCGGTGCCACCCCCAGGGAAGGGTCCGCTCACACGCGCAAAAGTGAAGCAACTGGGTCACAGAGGTCTCAGGACTGTCTGGGACAGGCTTTTACAGGTTTCTTTACCTTTGGCCTAACACCTCAGCATTGTGTCAGACGGAGCCCCGTGACTGTGGCACTGCAGGGAACACCCTGGGGGTTTTGGTTTGGTTGTGGTTTTAGCTTAGTCCTGAGTTCTGAATTCCTCAAGGCCTTTAATGCTATAATTTACAAAGAAACACAGGCCAGTGTCCATTTTTGGGCAGTTCTTTAGGGCTCAGGACACCTGAAGAGTCTTTATTATGTGTTACAAGATTAGTCAATTGTAAAAGCAATTTTCTGATTTTCCTGCAGAAGGTTCCAATGTCTGAGTGCACTGCCAGTCTCTTCGCCACACATTAGCTAGAGGTTTCATGTTTGGTAAGCAGGTTTAGCAAACCACACACAGTTCTCCCCTTGGCTTTTCTTCCACAGCTCTCAGCACTTTTTGTAAAAGGCCTGAAGTTTATTATCTCCACACTATGGATAGAGAACCTGAGGCACTGAGAACCAAGGCACCAACAGGAATGGCAGAGCAAGAAGAGCCTGACTGCTGGGCAGTTCATCCTTCTGGCAACTCACCAAATGATCCAGACCCAACAGTAACTGTGGTTGTGGCAGTAGGGCCCAGCAGGTGAGTTCACATGCTAAAGCCTCAAGTTTCTGCCAGGTCATAAATCTGCAGTGTGGGGAAAGTAATGAACTGCTCAGTCATCCACTCTGGTTGTACCAGAACCTGTTTGTTTAATCACATGGGCTCATTACACTTGGTAACTTACACTGGGCAATCCTGTCCTGTTTCCTTGGACCGCCTGGCAGAGCAAGGCAGTGGCTAAAGAGGGTTTTATTAGTAACTGAAATGAAAATGTGAAGTGGTTTTTATTGCCTGTTGAATGCAATGGGTTTTTGCCTAAGGTTGATGCAGCCAGCCCAGATTATTTGGGACTTGCATCAGCTCATCTGGTAGCCAAATCTCTTTAAAATTATCTTGTGGCCTGTAGCCAGGCTTATATCAAATTAAATAAAGCTTTCTTTTCAACAATCTTCTTTGCTAATCAGAGAAGCCAGGCCCTCCCAAGCGAACCATAGTTTAAAAAAAAAAAAGGTATCCCAGCATGTCTCCCTCCCTATTTGTTACTAGTGGGTAGCATTAAAAAAAAAAAAAAAAAGAAAAAAAACCAACAAAATAACCAAGAAAAACAGAAACAACAACAAAAAAGCTCAGTAACCACAAAAACGTGGCTGGTTTGTGGTCTCAGCTTAATCCCATGGCCAGGGCTGTGGTGCTGGGGGCCCGCTCTGAAGGCAGTGGGCAGCCTGATAATAGACGCTGTGGGCCAGGCTGCTGTAGCTGTGCCCAGGGCCAGGCTGCTCCTAATCTCCCCAGTGCCAAGAGTCCCGGAGCCAGCCCGCCCGCCGTGTGCCCGCCGGGGCCGCGGCCCCGCTAATCTGCAGCAGACATGTGTGGGGCCGTGCCTGGGAAGGGCATGGCACAGCCAGCACCCAGGGTTACCCAGGGCTCAGCAGTGACGGGCCTGCAGCAGGGTCTGCAGGGACACAGGCTCCTCACAGGGCAGGCGTGGAGGAGCAGAGAAAAGCAGCTGGGGAGGAGAGGCACATGAGCCCCAAACCCACTTCTGCTTCACAAACCAGTTCAGGTACCTGATGCCACGTGCCATAGTTTTTAAGACTATATGGAGGTGCTTCAGAGGAGGCACATGATTTCAGGGAGCTATTTTTAGCAAGACAAAATCCTATCTTAAGTGACTGCATATTTCTTCCACTTCCCTTTTTCCCCTTTTCCTTGTGAGATGTGCCCTGTGAGTATATTTATTGCTGAAATTATTTCATCAAGTTTTCTGGACAGTGATTTAGCATCTTCAACCTCTTCATAAGATGTATCTATTGTAGCTGTAGATTGCTTATTTTAAGTAGTATTTATTTACTGTCAGCAGCTGACACAAGGTGTCAATGCAGCTCCCACCCAGAATGCACCATTTGAATACACAGCTCAGAACTGCACTACTTCTTTTAGCTAAAGATCATTGGAGAAAACAAATATGTGCATGAATAAAATAAAATTTGCTTTCAAAGTAAGTGTTCAAATAACATTTTGAGAATTTTCTTAGGAAATTTTAGAATATACCCACTGCCATTTTGGGATATGTAAAACAGAACTGTTTGAGTAAATTAAATGGCTTAGAGAATATTTGTCTTCTGGAAAATGGTAAAACAATTGTGTTTTAAGGAAACAAAATTAATCTACATGAATTGAGTCCCGCTTTTAGTTGTTCTCTACTGAGGACACCTCACTTGGCAGAGGATGACAAATGTTTGCTTGCTGCTCTTTTGCAATGCACTTTTGGTGCTGAGCTCTGTTTTAGGAGCAATTGTCTGTTCCTTCATTTTCTGGTGGGAGAAGTGGAAGTCTTCAAGGGTGGGGGGAAGTCTGGAATAAGCTGATTTTTCTTTTGGAACAATGTGGAAGCTCAGAGATTCCTTATCTGGCAAACCATAGAGTGGTAAAGTTGTAACTTTCAATGAGTCAAGTCCTTCCACTGTCACCATTTTATATAAAATAATTTGAGGTGCTTTCCTAATTATAGTTCCTTTTCCCATCCATAAAAGGAACACTTGCAAAGCAGTGACAGTCATTTGACATGCACTGAAACTGCTCTAAGTTCCAGAAGACAGTCCTTTCTGGGTTCCTGCTGCTCAGTGATATTGGTCCTGGTTATCAGCAGGCAACATGACTGGGTTGTGTTTTGCTCCCCCTCACATTGTTTCCTTTAACACAGTGAAACATTTCACACAGTGAACATTATTCACTTCAGGGGAACGGGGTTTTCACCTCTAGCATTTTCCTGGCAAGTTCTGAAGTACAACTCAGATAGAAAAAAATAAGACATATTAGAAATGCTGTATTTCCTAATGGCAGGAATTGAAGAGACAGAGGGAGAGCATTTGTGCAAGTTAGTCACAAGTTAATTCAGATTTTGGCTGAAATTGGGGGATACTTATAACTCTAAGGAACATACACCACTGAGAGTGCAGTGTTATATTTACTTATGTATTGGGTCCTGCTCCTGTCCCCCTCCTTCATGCAGTCAGACACTGGGAGTGATGCTTATTAGTGAACTGAATTTTGCCTGGCAATGTGCTGAATGTTGTGATTATAGGAAGCTACTGCTCCTAAGTTGTTACTGTTTTTAATATGGGTGTTGTCCTGTATGACTCATATGACGCTAAAATTTAAATTATGTGGCAGAAGCACATGTGCTTAATAAATTAAGATAACTCGTTTTGACTATAATCTCTATATATGCACATATATTTGTATGTACGTTTTCTATAACATAAAATAATGAAACACAGAATATGCACATATATTCATGCATCACAGATCTGGAATTAATTGTGAGGGGATGCAAGGCACTCAGTAAAGCACCCATGCTCTTGTACCCTGTACCCAGGCAGTAAATAGGCACTTTGCCTCCTTGTGAAATGCTGAGCAGCCTGAGGAGTTGGCTACTCCCCTTGCTGGCTGAGTGACAGTCCCTCTGGTATAAAAAGGCCCCTTGGGATGGGCTGGGCTGGGTGTAGCTGATAGAGCAGCAGCAGGAGGGCTTGTTCTGGGGACTGCAGCTGGAGAACCTGCGAGAGGCTGTGGCCACCAGCAGGTCTGAGCTCCACAAAATGCGTGAAATTGTGCATCTTCAGATTGGGCAGTGTGGGAACCAAATCGGAGCCAAGGTAAGGTCTCCTTTCAATGCTGTTTCTTAGTAGCAGATCAATGGTAGTGGGTCAAACATCATCCCCAGTCATGGGGACTTCTGGGGGGCCTTGTGAACTTAATGGCATATTAGCAGGGAGTGTGAGTATTTTGGTATGAAAGGCAAAAGATGGGCTTCCTCCTCATGCAAAGCTTAATGTTCATCTGCAACAACCATGGCACAGTGATTAAAAAGTGCTCCAGAGCATTCCTTCTGGGATTCCTATTCCCAGAAGAACTAATATAGTCTGCAAAATACTGGCACTAGTGGTGGAGCCAGTAATTCCAGGGCTGCAAAGCTGTGATGCCAGTACTTAGCTCAGCCATGCAGCAGTAACTGCCACATTATATTCATCATCATAGGATGGTTTGGGTTGGAAAGGGTCCTTAAAGATGATATGGCATTGTATTAACCAACAGGATGACCTGTGCTACTAGTGACCAATTAGGTTTTTCTCAGTGACACAAAGTGCCTAATGCATCCTGCAAGGGTAGTCATGTCACTGGGAGTATTTTTGTGTAGTTCAAACATTCTCATGCTGTTGCTTAGAGAGAAGTCACTATTTCTGACTTTGTATGCTAGGAGAAAAAAAACCCACCATGGCTTTCTGCCATGTGGTATCTCTCTCTCTTTTTATTATTATTGCTAAGTAGGAAGCTGTCAAAAAAATTATCTGGGTTAATTTGGGACTGGGAAGTCTTTTAGGACACAATAGCTGAAGGATCACTGTGTTGTATTCTTCCATTTCTTGCTTTCACAAATCTCACCTTGATTCCTTTTAATGGAACATGAAGCTGTGCATGGCCAGGCAGGGTCATGTTAGAACCAGATAGTTTGAATGCAGCCAGTGTGAGAGTGGAAAGGGTTTTTTTCTGTTGGCATTGACCTGCAAACCACTTAGGTCTATTAAGACCTGTAGAAAAGCACACACACCATGCACATGTTGGAAACAATGTATTTGTACACTCCAAATAAGACTGGATGCTAACCCTGCAGATCTTTAATATTAAAATAGCCTGGTCATTACAGAGGGTGGGTGTGTCTACACGAACACTGCTGTGGCTGCTCTCTAGATAAGAGCCCCAGCACAAAACATATGAGTGTCAAGATAGGACATTCAGGACCAGCAGCTGTTCGTGGAAAGCCTTGCTCATGTACAAATTTGCCTGTGCAGCTCTGCCACGCCACAGTCCCACTTGTGCCTGGCAGGACTCAAAGTAACCCTACCTGTGTTATTTACACTATTTTGTTATTTTCTTTTATTAGAAAGGAAACAAATTGAGGGCTTCCACCCATTAGTGCATGGGTGATAGCTAAGCAGCATATACAGCCTACTAAACTTTTTCCTTGAACTTAGTTGGGGAGAGGGAGAGGAGGATCTCTGCTCTGATATAGTAAGTAAACGGCAGAACATCCCGTGCTACAGGCACAATTCCCATCAGGCATGAGAGCAGCATGAGAGCAGCAGAGCTTGTGCTGAAAATAAATAAATCTTTGTTAAGTCTGCTGCACCTCTTTCCTTTTCCAGTTCTGGGAGGTGATTGGTGATGAACATGGGATCGACATTGCTGGAAACTACCATGGGGATTCACCACTGCAGCTCGAGCGAATCAACGTGTACTTCAACGAGGCTTTCTGTGAGTGCTCAGCACTGCCAGGTGCTGGCAGAGCAATTTGTAATCCAAAACCCCACAAAAAACCTAAACCACTATACGTGGATTGGACTTTTCAGGGTAGATTGTAAGGCTGTCTCTCTGATGTGTAACAGCAATCATTTTGTTTTGTTCCAGCCCATAAATACGTGCCCCGTTCCATCCTGGTGGACCTGGAACCTGGCACGATGGACAGCGTACGGTCCAGCAAAATCGGCCCCCTCTTTCGACCTGACAACTTTATCCATGGTATGTACATCCTGCTGCCAGCAAACTAACTGGAGTCAACTGGCCCAAAACGGGCTTTGAACTCCTTTCATTGCAGCCTTTAAAAATCCTCTCGTTAACGCTGTGGTTGTTCTGTCTGTAAATCTGTTTATAGGTAATTCAGGTGCTGGAAACAACTGGGCCAAAGGCCATTACACAGAAGGTGCTGAACTGATTGAGAACGTCATGGATGTGGTCAGGAACGAGTGTGAGAGCTGTGACTGCCTCCAGGGGTTCCAGCTCATCCATTCTCTTGGTGGTGGTACAGGTTCAGGTATGGGCACGCTCCTCATCAACAAAATCAGAGAGGAATATCCCGACAGGATTATGAACACCTTCAGTGTTGTGCCTTCACCCAAAGTATCCGACACGGTCGTGGAGCCGTACAACGCCATCCTGTCCATCCACCAGCTGATAGAGAATACAGATGAGACCTTCTGCATTGACAATGAAGCTCTATATGACATATGCTTTAGAACTTTAAAGCTCACCAATCCCACCTACGGAGACCTCAACCACTTGGTGTCCCTAACGATGAGCGGCATCACGACCTCGCTCCGCTTCCCCGGCCAGCTGAACGCGGACCTGCGGAAGCTGGCTGTCAACATGGTGCCCTTTCCTCGCCTGCACTTCTTCATGCCAGGCTTTGCCCCACTGACAGCTCGGGGCAGCCAGATGTACAGAGCCCTCACGGTGCCAGAGCTCACCCAGCAGATGTTCGACGCGCGCAACATGATGGCAGCCTGCGACCCTCGCCGCGGGCGCTACCTGACCGTGGCCTGCATCTTCAGGGGCAGGATGTCCACCAGGGAAGTGGACGAGCAGTTGCTGTCTGTCCAGACCAAGAACAGCTCCTACTTTGTGGAGTGGATCCCCAATAATGTCAAGGTGGCCGTGTGTGACATCCCACCGCGGGGCCTGAAGATGGCAGCGACCTTCATCGGCAACAACACGGCCATCCAGGAGCTCTTCATCCGCGTCTCCGAACAGTTCTCAGCCATGTTCAGAAGAAAAGCATTTCTCCACTGGTACACTGGGGAAGGTATGGATGAGATGGAGTTTTCTGAAGCAGAAGGTAACACCAATGACCTCGTGTCCGAGTACCAGCAGTACCAGGATGCCACTGCAGATGTTGAGGAATTTGAGGAGGTAGAAGTGGAAGCGAGCCCAGAAAAGGAAGCAGCGTAAAAACAGTATCAAAACACTCTAAATAAGCCTGTTGACATTCACCAAAGACTAAGCAATAACCATCATCTGCACACCAAATATAACACATTTCTTCAGAATTTTTCTCTCCATCTGCCAAATGGAGGCAACATTACCATACAGTGCTTTTGAAATTAATGGCAGCTCTGCTTTACTCTCCTGAACAACTGTTGACACTGAATTTCTCCTGAAAAAGATACACTATGAAGACAAGTTGTCTCATAACAGCCTTTCTTGTAAATGTACTCTTCTAGTATATAATCACCAGATACTGAATGTACTCTATAGCCACTGTGCCTGTGTACATATCTAGCAGGATCATAAGCAACAGCAAAATATGCTGTCAACTCATCACATTTATTTATTCTTAGGTAAACACAGTCCCTGTTTTGATTGTGAACTTGTTACTCTTTCAGGATCATGTGTTCATCTGTCAGGCCTGTAAAGGCACTGCCTGTTTTATTGTCACTCCACAGACTGATGTAGATCTGCAGACAAGTTCACCTCCTTGAGTTGCACAGGGAGGGCAGAGGAAACAACATGGGGCAAAAGACTGAATATGTACATTCTTAGTTTTGTTTTTTTTAAGTACTTTCATAGTTTTCACATTGCTGGCTTATATTATTATAGAGCTTGTATTCATTATAATGGTGTGGTTTGTTTAAAACTATAGGTTGAGTTACATTAGCACACAAAGTTGTGACACTGTGTAAAAGTTTTGGTGTGGTATTTTTTTATTCCTATGTACTAACTACTGTAAATTTTTTTCCCAACATTCAGTACAACAAAAATAATAGAATGGTTTGCAGCTTGTTAGATGTACGTCCAGGGCAATCACTAAATCAAAAACATATTTTGACTTCAGGAAAAAAGTTTCTTGCTGTCACCGCCTTCTACTTAACAGTGTATTTATAATACTCTTTTAAATAAAAAATACATACCATTCTGTAAGATACTTTTATACTTGAAACATCTGATATACAAAAAGAACACAGTTTATTCTTGCAAGGACTAACTTTGAGTTACATGAAAAAATGGGAGTGTGTTTTATTATATTCTTAGAAGTGAAAGTTTATTGTACTCTGAACGCCTCCTGTTTGAGCTCAGTCTAAACCCAACAAGGTATTTGCCCTAAAAATAAACAAATGCTGCTAGTGAATGTTAAGACTGTGATAAAAGCAGTCTTCTATTTTGAGAGAAAAGTAAATGTCTCTGCAAAACGGAGGACTTTGTTTCAAGAGGAACAACACTTTGCACACATTCAGCAGTTACATTTATTAGCATACTGATTTACATACAGAGGCAAGTTTTACAGTTGTGATGACATCAGGCTGCAGACTCTTGAGCTTTCCTACAGCTTTGCAGTTTGCTGCTTTTCACCACAGAGCAGTTCCTACGATAGATTGAAATACAAATTATTTGCCTCACCAATATGTAGAAGGTGCACTTCAAACAAAAGGCAGTACTATTTAATCTCAGATCAGGAACAGAAGCTGTTCTATTCAGAACAGACGACACTTCAGCTGCTTGTGATGCCACAAATAAAGGTATAAGGAGCATCTGCTTTCACAAAGAGCAAATAAGCCTTACAAGTCTGCTCATCAGGGGACAAAGCAGTTCAGAGGGGTTGTCTGTTGGCTTAGGAAATATGAAATACATGAGCAACACTACAGACCTGTGTGCATCACTATGGAAACCTGTGAGCATCACCACAGAGCCGCAGCTGTCCTGGGTGAGTCCAAAAAACCCCTCAGCAAACCCCAGACTGTTCAAGGCAGGGCTTGCTGGACAGCACATCTCCCGTCACTGAACTAATGCGATTAAGCAGCATCCCATCTCACCCATAATCAGGATTATGCCATTGCCAGCCGCAATCCCCTCCAGTTCCACACCTGAAGGTCGGGGCTGGTTCTCCCCAAAGAGGGGGCACTAATGGACTCAACAGCGACACTCCATCACCATCCCGTACTCAGAGCTCCAACCACGCACCCGGCCCGCCCCACGCACTCACATTTCACTCCTTTTTGGGCTTCACCGTCTTCACCGTGGCCACCGCCGCCCTCTCCGCCTCCGCCTTGTACTGCGGCTTCATGGCGGCCCGCACGGCCTGGGCGCAGATCTGCGAGTACCGAATGTAGCTGGGGAGGGGGGACAGAGGGCGGTGAGAGGCGGGCCTGGCCCCACCGCCGCACGGGCCGGACCCACCGCCGCACCCCCTCCCCGAGCCCAAAGCCGCCTTTCCCCTGTCGCCAAAGCCGCTCTGCCTCCCCCCGCAGCGGCACGGCCGTGCCCCTCCCTGGCAGCCCCCAGGGCCGACAGCGGTACCTCAGCCCGGCCTGTCGCCAATACGCCACCATGGCTGCGGCTCCTCAGGGCAAGGTCAGCGCGCGCCGCGGGGGGCGGGGCCGGGGGGCCCGCCGGCCAA
>VXBX01008146.1:950517-1019800 GCA_013400415.1 Scytalopus superciliaris | reverse complement strand
GGGGCTCGCCGAGCCCTCCCGCCTCCTCCCGGCAAAGCTGCAAAGTGGGAAAGGCGTGTGCCCTGCCCGGTTTGGGAAGGCCCCGGCTCCGCCTCCAGGTGTGGCCTCGGTGTCCAAAAGCACGGGAGTGAGTATGTGGGGGTTCCGTGGGTCATAAATGGTAATTTGCCAGAAACGCACCACACGTCAGTTAACAAAGGACAGAAACCCCAGGCCTTCGATGAGGGTCATGGCTAGTTACAGCGTGCCTATGTTAGTTACACATTAACTCGTTCCTCAGCAGTCCCGGTGTAATCTAAGAATCCCAGCAAGTCTTAAAAGGCTGTTTTGTGCAGCTAAATAATTCGTCATTACCCCTCTGTGCCATCAGTTCTTGGCTTTTTCTAGATGAAAGGCTAATGAGGAAAACATTTTACAAGCATGTGGAGCCAAATGTTGATTTTATTTCTTACTTTTTTTGATAGCAGACTGGCTTCAATTAGGAGTTTTTTTACCCCTTTGGAGGTGATGCCTTGCAATAGGTCTGGCTTGGATGTGACTGTTGACGCAAACACCTGAAATTATATTCAGTCATTTACTCAAATCCATAAAAGACAACACAGCAAACTAGAAGCTATCCTCAGCTGTTGACATGATGGAAAAATAGACCATTTCCCATACATAATAAGCAAAAAGTTATTAGGAGACTCGAATCACTTTGGATTTTGGAAGGAATCAATTTGGTCCTAACCTAATGTTCATTTAACTAATCAAGACTAAGGACTTAAGGAGATTATATATTGCATTTTTAAGAAATCCTTGCATTTATGTGTACCTCTTGTCTTGCTTCCTTCAGTCCAGAGCCAAACCTTTTTTAAAGCACAAAGTCATTTTCAGCTTTATTGGAGGTCTCATTTAGTCCAGAATCATTGTAATTGACAATCCACACATGGTAATGTCAGGACAGAGTTACCAGAACAAAAAGAACAATTGTTCACCAAATATAATCCAGTCTTTCTGCAGGACAACATATGACAGTAAGATCTGGATCAATGATCTGATTTTGGGGGTTTTTATTTAACCACTGAACAACTCTGCTGCTATTTAATTAGGAGTTAATTACTTAAATTCATGTATTGCAAGTGTTCCTACTTTAAAAACTAGTGTAAATGAGGCAGAAAATAACTCTTATTTCATGCATTTATTCCCTTATTTATTTTTGTGTGAGCCATATTTATCCTAATTTTGAGACAGATGTGGCATATTGGAACAAAGCTTTCCAGCTTGCAAAAATTAATTGTCACATTAATTCAATTAAAAAATACTTGTTATGACAAATACGTTTCTGCACTTTTAGCAGGGAAAGGTGTCAGTGTTATGATACTGCAAGGGAACATATTTTGGTTTCTAAACCTCAACAACAGCAGTGATAACAAAAAGATACAAGACAGCACCAAAGATTTTGGGAAGCTGCTCTCTGCTACAGAAGCAGCATATTGCATGCATGACAGGTAACTGCAGTACTTACATACGTTGATAAAGGGGATGTTATATACAAATGTTGCTTTAATGGCAACGTTTGATGATTTGATAGGTAAAATAATTAGCACTAAGATTATTTGAAGCCTTATGGGCAGCCCAGGCCAAAATAGCAGAGTGGGACATTTTTTCTTCTAGCTACATGTCCCTCTATTCCTGCCCCACACCCTCTGATTCCTCTACCTACCCCCTGTTCCTCACCTGCTTTTTTTCTGCACAATTCTCTTTTCTCTCTGTACCTTCCTGTGAAATACCTCCACCTGCAATTCTGTGAAATTAACTCAGATTTAAATCCACAACGGAGATAAATGACTTGGATGTAATTATTTGCACATTCAGCTCTATTTACTATTTGTTGGTTTTGATAGATATAACAAATCAGCATGAACTGAAGAAGTAAAATCTGTGGGAGAGGTACCAGCCCTGCTGAGGCAGACTGGAAATCAGACCAGTGACAGAAACTGTGCTCTACAAAAATATATCTTGATGTTTATGCAGCTGTTTCAAGGCACTGTTATAGGTTTGCACAACCTGTTTTCATGCCCAGTTCTGTTTAGATGCCAGGAGATATTTGTAAAGCCCTAAACTTTCCTCAGATAAGAATTTTCAGAGAGAGAACTTAGGAGAGAGCACATAAAGGAGGAAATTTGAGAAAAGAGAGGTTGGAGGGAGAGGGGATGTGTTAGGAGGGTTAGATGCAGAGATCGAGGGAAGCTGAAGCGGTGCGATTAGCAACATCCAGGAATGTGAGCGTGGACAGGTCTGGGGGAGCTAAGGGTGTGAGGTTAGACATGTCCAAAGAAACTGGGGAAGTGAGGGAAGAAGCATCCTGAAAGGTGAGACTGGAGACATCCACAAAGGGTGTAGAGATGAGATTGGAAACATCCTCAGAGGTCGATGAGGGCAACTCAGAGGAGCACTGGAACAGGAAATAGTTAAAATCGGTGAGGTCTAGTGATTCTGAAGAGGTTGAGGAGCTGTTCTCTGAGATGCCCGGTGAGGATGGAGGGATTGTACAGGAAAAGTTCAAGGAAGCTGAGGAGGTGTGGCTGGAAACATCCGTGGAGGATGAAGACGTGAGACTGGAGAGGTCTAGAGAGACTGAAGAAGTAGGACTGGAGAAATCTGTGGAGGATATAGAGGTGACACTTGAGAGATCTAAGGAGATTGAAGAACTGTCACCAGATTGATCCAGAGAGCCTGACGAAGTGAGACTTGATAGGTCCAGTGAAATTGAAGAGGAGAAACTGGAGCGCTCCCAGGAATCTGAAGAGGTGAGACTGGAGAGCTCTAAGGAGATTGAAGAGGAGGTACTGGAGAAATCTGAGGAGGCGGAAGATGTGAGACTTGAAAGGTCCAGAGATGATGAAGTGAGACTGGAGAACTCAAGAGAGGATGAAGAGCTCAGACTGGATAAATCCAAAGAATCTGAAAAGGGGATTTTAAAGAGTTCCCAGGAGGCTGAAGTCTTGACACTGGAGGGGTCCAGGGAGGCCAAAAAAGTGAGACCAAGTAGGTCCAGGTATGTTGAAGAGATGACACTGAAAAGCCAAATAACATGACTGGTGTTAAATCAGGAGTATTTAAAACTAAACATCGCTATTAACACACCAAAACAAAAAGACAACATGATCCCAAATAATATTACTTTGAAAATAAAGACTTAAACCTCCAATAATAAGAGCTCACAGACTTAGTGAGAGCATTGCTCCTTCCCAGGAGACCAGTGCAGAAGTAAAGTACAGAATCATACATACAGGAACAAACATTCTTCTGTTCTGGCATGTCTGTCCTTCTTCAATCAGACTTTAACATCTTTGATAGCCCGGCAGAGAATACTCTCCTGCCAAATGCCATCTCCCTGTCCTGAAGGTCTGGAATAAAATAATAGTTATGGATATTAAAACACTTCAGCTTTTCTTTTCCAGATACCATGGGATATTCAGATCCAAGGCTGCTTACTGGTTGTGGAGAGAGATTTTAAACAAATAAATAGTTGGAAATGGCAACACGTCAAACTGGGCCTTGACTATAAAGATATGAGGGACTATCTCCCTTTGATTCATAACATCAGTTGAAAAATACAGATCCTCCTGATGAGTCTAGGAAAACTGTCAAAGCAAACAATATTTTTCTGTGAAGCACATTCAGGATTTGTTTTTGGAAGCTAGCAGTATGCTAAACTGGTTCTGTGTCCAAGAAACACTCATTTCAGCACCTTTAAGTCTACTTATTTTTCAGATAAAAAGAGATCTTATTTTGTTACTTTTATTTTATAAAAACAAATCTGGACATAAACACAGTATAATAACAGAATTTTTCATTTGTGAATTGTTAAATAAAAATATGCAAAAGAGAAGCTGTGATAGAAGGCAGACCTGTGATTAAAAGGGAACAGAACAGCTTATATTTCAGTTCATAAAGGTGCATCTAATTATAGTATGAGTAGATCAAGAGGCTGATCCACAGCTGCCTTCTCTTGTCTCCAGACTGCGCTGCAAAGCAGAGCTGAAACCTGCTAGTGCCTCTGCAGACGTGGGCACAGCAAAGCACAGGAAGGTTCTCAGTCATCACAACCATATTTTATGCACCAAGAAGGTGGTCCAGAAGAAAGCTGCAGCTCCTCAGGTGAACAGAGCCCAGCTCTGCCCGAGTTATTACACAAGCAGTGTCCAGATGCGCGTGTAATGGATTTAACATAATCACCATGGGTGCAACTCCCACCGAGGTCACCTCTTAACTGAAGCAGGTGTCTGCTGCACAGGGGCTGAAGTTGAACCCTGGCTTAGTATGCAAACATTAAAATTGTGGAGATTTAGCACAACACAAAAATTACCAAACTGAAAAAAACAAAAAAAAGAAGCTGCTTATGTACCTTAAAGTTCTTGAGGTACACCCCATAAAGTTCTTGAATACACATAATATTTATTCATGCTTCTGTAATTTTAGAGCTCTTGCAACAATGTTGTGATTCTTTCAAGACTACAATGTTTTTGGATCAAAAGACAAACCAAATTAGTTTTTCTAAACATGCATAATTTGTAATAAAATTACAAGTTTGCTTGCTGTCCTGTATTCTTAAAAATCTAGAAAAATAATTAACCCCTTAAAAATACCTTGCTATCTAAAAACACTATCATTTTGTGACTGATCTTAAAAGCTTTTCAAGTGCATTTTATAGGGGAGAACAAATATTTAAACAAAAGGTAAATTGCAATACAATAAAAAGCCAGTGTCCAATAGGTTATAGATTCCATAATCTCTTCACTGTGTTCCATCTTAATTTAAAATGACACAGTTATTGCACTTTTTCCTATGAAACAACACTGTGAAGAAACATGGAATTATGATCACCATTGTATAAAATGTACAGGTCAGTAATAACATTTCCTACCTGGGGTAGCTGTGGATTTACCTCCTTTCTCTGCCTGGGTAAGCCATACTGGGCTGTGCTGGTAAAGCTGTGCTGTTCCCTCTGCTGATGACCCTAATCTGTTCCACAGCCACTGGAAATCGTGCCATGCTGATGACAATACAGGTCATCTCCTGGTAAATCTCCTGTCTAAGCATAGCACTCTGCACAGAGCACCAGCAGGAAGCACACCCTGAAATCATCTCTAGTCTTAAGGTAAAGATGCAGTTCTGTGCTGTCTTCTACTACAGGACAGTATTTTTAAGGTTAGTTGATGAAGTAAATGAAGACATTAATTTTTGACTTTTGGACACCTAGATTCAAAGTAAGAATAGTTTTGCAGTGTCATCCAAGTTCTCAGCTGTCTATTCTACAAAATCTGGCATAAATAGCCTGTGGAGGGACTGAGGATCTGCAGAGCAGAGTTCAGGTACACTCAGGTTTTAAGAAGCTCGTGCATTACTTCCTCTTTTAATGTGTTTAATAACTTGTGTTGGCTATGCTACTTTTTAAATGTGGTTATGACAGAATAGCACAATAATGTAAGACATTTTGTCTACAGTTGATGATAGTAATGAATAAAAGTTTAAAAAAACACCTAGGTGACATCAATGGTACCCCAAAAAAACTGTTGACAAGAACTCACTCAAATGTTGCTACTTGCCATATCAGAAAACAGATTTCTTAGCAAGGTGTCTCCAAAGCTGAGCAGGTTCTAGGCCCATCAAAGTTCAAAGCAAGGGCAATTGTTTCATTTAATTTTGTGTAAAAAGGATTTGGTATATGATTAGGAAAATACTTACTACATATGTTGGTCATTTTATTATATTCTAGGTGATATATTCAGCTGGACTATATATATGTATTATCTAGCTGATACTATTTTTTAGTTCATTGTTTTTAAACTTTTTTTTAAAGGACTGTCAGACTGTTCTGGAGAAAACATAAAAGCCATTGTATGCTGGACTTTTTTGTAATATACATGTCTAAGAAAGAGGACTTCAACTTAACAATGTTACTGTTATATGTAATTTTTACTGTTAAAATAACAGTACTCTCTCTAGTAGATGCTATATGAATTTACTGTAATACATACTGCAGAGGCAGTATAATTTCAGCCCACCCAGTTTCTTCCTGCAGATTAGGAGCTCCTCTATTTCTCCTCTTTCAGTGTCTCACTGTGCTGGGGGCTGCATAAAGATTGCATCACTTCACTTGCTCATGGTTTTTTGACTCAACGAAGGCTGTGACGACCACTGTCTTCAGCACAAGGGAAGGAGGACAGCACAGCCAGGGCAAGGCCAGCAGGCACACACAGGACTGTTTCCTTCTATGAAGGTAAGCAATTAGTTCAGCTTAGTTGTAACATATAACCTTTAAATAATTTAGTTCTACAGCAACATATAAAACAAATTATTGAAGAAAGAAATTAACAGATCCTGTGCAAGAACCTTCACCTTGAGAAATGTAAGGATTTTAAAATGACTCAGCACTTCCACACAAGGTCTCTTTAATCAGCACTCTTCAGTTCTTCCATAAACATGAACCTCAAGGGGCTGCAGACCTTCCCTTCCCTGACCATCTGTCAGGGCCAGGGGATTTGAAAGGTTGCAGGTACTAGATTTAGGTGCTTCGGTTTACTGTATCTGATATTTATTGGAAACATGCTGGACTGCAGTTTAACTGCAAGCATAGACCACAACAGATGTATCAGCAATGCTGTAGGAAGTGGTGGTTAGTTTTTTCTGCTTTTCTTTCAAAGCAAACACCTGGTTTACATTTATAGTTAACTGCTGTATAACTGAACAGGTGCTGACACCCATTGGTTGGCAGGGATCCATCAGAGACCACACCACTGATTTGGTCACACTGCATTCCTCCACCTTTGCCCCTTCTGCTCACCACTTTTTTTCTCTGGTCTTTCCTCCTGATCCTTCAGTTTTGGCCCTCCAGCTGTAGCTTTCTCTTACCCACCACCTCCCTCTGTTCCTTCCAACCTCCAGAACCCACTGTCTCAAGTCACTCTCACTGGTGCATTCACCCATAGCACCCCACATTCACCAGAGTGAATGTGAACACAAATCTCAGTCCAAACAGATGGAAAATCCTTCCACAGCAAACTTAGAAACCTGGTCACTAGTCAATGTGTCAAATTGGTAGAAAAGCAGAATTAAGAAGCAAAAAATGTGCAGCCATGAATGTGCATTTTAGGATACACATTTCAATGAAAGAAACCACTCACTCCAGAGTATTTCTTCACCTTCACCCCCCTCACTTTAGATTACTCACCTTGTATTTATAACACCCAAATAGACCAGAAAGTTTCAGGAACTAGTCAGAATTCAAGTAAGATTTTATTTAAAAAGCGCCACATACAGAAAGCCATACTCTGAGAGAATGAGAATGCAGGCATATAAATAGAATAGAAGAAAGAAAATCATCTTTCAAGAAGTTGTTGAATGCCTGCAAAAATTAAACAGTTACATTTTTTTCAGTGCAGGACCAAACTGAGTTCATACTATGCAGTCCTTGGTGCATAAAAATTTGGAAAAGAAAAAACTGACTTTAAAATATCAAGTGATGCTAATGCCTAAACAAACACATGAGTTTCAAGCAAAACATTTTTATCAGAAATGATGGTACAGTTCTGCAGAAATTTAACATACATTTTAAAAATTGAAATGCTACTTCATTTGTAATAATCTCCTGTGAAAGCATGGCAAACCTCAGTGACTTCAATTTAGTAAGGTAGTCTCAAATAATTTCTTTTTAGAAAAATATTTAGAATTGTTAATTTTTTAAAAGTTATATATCTCTATACCTGTTTTCTTCCCCCAACACAAACCATAGAAGAATGTGTTCTCACGTGTTTACCATTTAAAATTAGCTCTGGTTCTCTACATAGCAGACACTACTCAATAGGCAATTTGATATACCAGAAATGGCATGCTAAATAAAATATGCTGGGACAGGTGACATTGCAGTTCATAAAGGCTGAGAGAGAGTCTTGAAATCACTTGTAAGCTTAGAATCAAAATTCCAGGAAAAGCCTCTGGCACCAAAATACCACCATCAGCTCATTCAGGGCTGCACCTTTGCGTTTTTCTGTCACATTGAAGGAGCCTCACGGGACAAAGTCCCTGCTGAGCTCACCAGGACTACCAGCAGACTGACACACTAAGTAAGGAAGGATGTCATGGTCTGACCTTTAAGTTCCTGCAGCAAATGACTGGTGACAGTACCAAGAACCTACAATGAGTACCAAGAACTGTAGAACACTAAATGAAACCTTTGAGAATACACAGAGCCTTGTATTGTGAGCAGATGAATCTGGAACTTAGAACAATGTTTAAATTAAAGGAAAACACAATATTCAGTTGATATAGCATGTTATTTCTGGAGTGTGATCAAGTTAATGCATATATTGTTAAATATTACTTCCTCTTATGTTTCAGTATCTCTTTAGCCAAATTCACAATGGTTTTTTAGTCTTTAATTGGTTCTTTAAAGTGAACACCTTGTAGCAGCTTGCAAGATTTTAAGGCTCTATGCTTATTGCACCCCTTTATTTAATCAGCTTTTAGAAATAGAGATACTTATAGAAGTTAAAGATAAAATTTTATTTTAAGGTACTGCATGCCCAGCTCATTAATGTTGCATTTAGGTCTTGGTAGGTAAGAGACACTTTGATGTTTTACCTACGTTGACTGAAAAATAATTTGAGTACCATGTTAGTTCAACCAGTCAAACAGGTTAAAAAGCTTATCAAAAATATTTTGTACATTCTTTTGTATTTCAAGCATCAAGTAATAAGCTTTCTGTTAAATCAAGTTGTATTACACAACTGTCAAAAATTAACAAACAGAACAATTCTGGAACAACCATTCTGCTTAATTTTGGGCTTGGTCCCAAAAGAGGTAGTCCAGAAGTCACACAAAAAAATAAAAGTTCCACAGAAGTTAGCCTAACATGCCAGTGTCCTCCACCATGTGCAACCTCATCACTAAATGAGGCTATTTCGTGTCTGCAAACATTATAAGTTAGTGTTCATGTAAATACAGGAACTATACTTGAAAATTATTTCTTCATCTGTAACCGAAATCCGGTCCAGCTGACCCAATATATTAAATAGCCTTTGAACCTCAGCCTTAATAAGAATTCAGCTTTTCTCCAAATTGAATTTGTAATGTGCCTAACACACAGGTATGCCTTTAAATAACAAAGGATACCTGTATTTAGGCTTGGAGAGAAGCTGCAGATCGTTAAGCCTCATTAGTGACACAGGTGTAAGTACTATCATTTCTCTACAAACGCTGCTGCTGCCATCGAGTTCCTCATGGTTCCTCTCGCCGAAGCTGCAAACTCTTCAATTTCAGCATTCAGTCTTTTAATTACCCATTCCACTGCTTCCCGGCCCTGCAGTTAAAGAAAAGTTTAGCAGTGTATAAATCTTAGTAAATAAGTAAATTGGGTAAATCCTGTCTTACTGAAAATGACTAAAGACACGAGAGTTGAAAAAGGAAGAAAAGGTACAGAAATACATGCCTCTGGTACTTTTTATTTCAATAACTGGAGTACTACAGGAACATGTTCTGCCTTACATTTAATGAAAGCAATTCCTTAGGTCAGCAGTGATGACTCACATTATGATCCACAAAAGACTTTTTATCCAGATTGTTTTATCCTGCTTGAGGCTGAACTCAAGACACCTTTGGATTCCTAGACAGACTCTCAACTAAAACAACATCTCATTACTTCCACATAACTACTTCAGATCTGTCTGGATGTAGATACCTTTTCAACAGCAAAAACTAATAGATGGCATCAAGAGGGCAGCATAAGAATGACAATGCCAAGGCTGTTAAGTGAGTGGAGATGTTTTCTCCCGTGAGGATGCAGAGAGCTTTGCCAATAACAATTTATTGTCTACATTCACAAGAAGAAAAAGAGGAAGAAGTTCAGCACACTGAGCATTCAGTCTCTGCAGTAAAGGCAGTAGGACTATGTGGCCCCTTCCTAAGGTTGCTGACAAAGCCAGAAAGTAAACCAGAGATTTTTATTCCCTTTGACATTCAGCCAGTGACAACACATTTTACACAAAGGTTATACTTACTTTTTTGGCATTAGAAGAAATTGTATTTGCCATTAGCCCTTCTAGGTAACTGCTGAGACTGACACCTTTGACAGATATTATTGCTTCTTGTGTCAGAATGGTTCTGAAACAGAGAGCAGGAAACTGGATTATTCTGAGTAGTTTAAAATAAAGAATGCACTGCTGAAAGAAACTTCCTCCTTCCCAACAAGTGCATTTCCTCATTAGCTTGGTTGCGTCACACAGAACTTCCTGCCCTGCAAACACAACCCACTTCCACACTGTGTAGCTGGTTTATTCTTCTGCTCATAAAATAAAACTCAAGAGTGCCCACCAAGTCCAAGTGCTCCTTTGTGGCACTCAGCCATTTCCAACTTTAGCAGAAGGACATTAAGAGCGGATACAGCAGATTCAGAATACTGGGTAAATATTATTAAAACATCCCCTTCAACAATAGGAATTTAACATTTCTGACTGTCATGAGACAAAAAAAACCCCGGTTATGTATGAATCCCTAGAATGATCCTTCAGAATTATCACTGCTTCCAGCAGTATAGACTCAGTAAGCTCTAAACTTGCCTTAAAAAACCCAACCACCACAACACAAACCTCCAAAATTAGAGACTAAAGGCAGATAAATATGCTTTCTAGAGCAGATTCTGTGCTCAGGCTGATGAAGAGATCAGAAACAAGGAGCCAGAAACTGCAGATGTACAAACTCAGTTACAGACAGGACACCCCTGAAAAGCTGAACTGGACTCCTTTCACAGCATGACCTGAAGTTTCCCAGTGGTGCTCTGCAGAAGCAGTGTCACTGGAGGAAATGACAGTCCATTTAATCCTTTCTTTAGACAAGTTACCATAACAGAGGCCATGGAAACCTCATCTTCTTTCAAGGGAAACCAGGGAAATTTTCCAAGCAAGATCTGTACTACTTCATTGCAATCTCAGAGCAGAGAGATGAGATACTTACTTGTGTGGTTCATGAGGGTGTGGTTTATAGACAAGCCTCTCATCTACTGACACGAGGTTTGTAAATGAAATCTGGAGAACACAACACAGGATTACTCCTCAATACAAATATTAAAGGGATGAAGCAAATAAAACTGCAGATTCAAAACTAATGCTTATATTGCATTTAAACATTTTACTTTTCCTGCCAGTATATGGTTATAGAACAAGATAGCGAAATCTCCAAGTTCAGCATTTGTTGATCTATTTCTCTTACATTTTTGGATTGTTTACCAGCTACCACATTTATAAGAACATTTCCATAGTGGGATCAGATAGATGGAGTAGTACAGAGGGCAAAATGCTATGACTGGGAAACAGTCACAGTGTATATATACCAAGTGGCTTTAAAAAATTCTTTTTCATACCACCCCCACACTCCTCCTGTCCTGCCCATCAGTATCTTCAGATGCTCCAGTCCTAACAAGTTTCAAAAGTCCAGAAGCTCACTCCTGAAAAACAGAACTGATCAACTACAACCCCATTACTTAAAACCTTTAACTTGTATTGTTCTAATGGAATTTCCAAGTTATTTTCAATAGGAGTTTCTTTTTCAAAAGGACAAGGTGCTGTTATACTCTGTAATCCATTGCAGTTGCACAAACACAGCTACTTACGTTACAGGATTTCAGCTCCATTGTTTTTTTCACAGGGTCAACAACCGAGTGCTCCTGAACATATGTCCTTGTTCTGCATGTGCCAATGAGCTGGAGGACAGGCAAACATAGAATTATGCCAAGCCAGTGCAGTTTTTCCTGCCTTTAAATGTGTAGATAGTAATAATTGTATTGAACTGACACTGAGACAACAGAATTAGGGTTTAGCTTAAAATAAGACTGTTGAGTTGAGGTAGATCTCATTCTCCCAGTGGAAACAATCTAAGATCCAGAGTAATTTTTGGCTATCGGGAAGTCACTATGTGTACTGCTGATGAACTCTCTTGATACATTAACACTTATATTTTTAAACCATTAGAGTTATGAAATGATAGACTGTTGCAACACCTGGCTCATGAGCTTCCCTCTCCCTCCCTGAGGGATCCTTTTCCAGCCCTGTGACACAATACACACCGATTTCACAATGGAGGGAATTCCCCATTCGGTGCTGAGGAGCCTGTGGCTGTGCAGCTTCCCACTGAGATCCACGTGTCTGTCCAGGACATCGACTCCAACCACACTGGGGTTCATGGGATTTGGGTATTTCCTCATGGCAGCCGTGGTCACAGTTTCCCAGGGGTGACTGACAAAACACAAGCAAGACACGGAATTTCTATTACAACTGAATTACACATATCAATTGATGTATATTTTTAAAGCAGTTCCGTTTCCAGTTCTCAAAAATACACTTATCCTTCTGAGAAAAAAACCTCTATTTCATGGATTGCACAGTGCCACATACAAGTCAAACATACACCTCATTAATCAAGTGTCCTGAATTCTATTATAACTTGATAAGAATGTTTCCCTGTGACATAATGCTAAAAGACTGCACTGTATCTAAATTTTGGTAATACTGGAGTGACTTATTAACCTGTTACTTTCCTCTAACGAGTATTTCCTTTGGATTACTTTTAACACAGGTGTTTTGGAGCACCGGAGCCCCGACACTATGAGGGACCTCATCGTGCTTCGCTCAGCGCTGCCCCTGCAAGGCGAGGGCAACACTACAGCCCTGAGCAGCGCCGACACCGAGGTGGGTCCGCACCGCACAGGGGGGACAGCCCCGCACAGGGGGGACAGCCCCGCACAGGGGGGACAGCCCCCGCACAGGGGGGACAGCCCCCGCACAGGGGGGACAGCCCCCGCACAGGGGGGACAGCCCCCGCACAGGGGGGACAGCCCCCGCTCAGATCCCGCAGCCCCAGGCGCCTCCCCCGCGGGCCGTGACCCCGGGCCGGCAAGGTCAGGCAGGGAAGGTCACGGGTGGCCGGAGCGGAGCCGGGGCGCGGGAGGACGGGCAGCCCCGGGGCGCCGCAGCCCCCACAGCCCCTGGCCNCCCGGCCCCGGTTAGGGGTCGGGGCCGGGGCCGGGTGTGTCGGAACCACCGGGCTGCCCGTCAGTTTCTGTGTCAGTTTCCGGGTTTGTGTGACCCGGCTCAGTTCAGGCCCAGCCCCTTCACCCGGCCCAGCCCGCGCGAGCCGCCCTGCCCGGGGGCGGTGGCCTCAGGTGACCGGTGACGTCACAGCGGGACCGCCGGTGACCGGTGACGTCACGCCACCGGTGGCGCGGCCGGGCAGCCGGCAGGGGGCGCAGGGGAGCGCGGTGACGTCACAGCTGGCGGCGCGAGGGGCCCGGGGGATCCGGCGGGGGTTCCCGAGGCGTTTTGTAAGCGGTTTTATAAGCGGTTTTGTAAGCGGTTTCATAACCAGCTTCATAACCAGCAGCGCCGCCGCGCTGGCCCCGCCGGGGGGGGTTCCGCGAACTGCCCCCGACCGTGCCGAACCCCCGTGATTTACGATGCTGATCGTGCGGGGGCAGCGACAGCAATAAACAAACCCACATGCGTCCCCTGGCGCGTCATCAAGCGTTTCCTGCTAAAATTCCTCACAATGCTGGAAGTGCCGTGAGTTGCGTGGAATTTGTATTTTTTATTCTTTGAACAGCCGGGTAGCGTGTCATGGGCGCAGCACAGCGAGGGAGTGACCGCCGTGCGGTCCCGGCTGCACAGAAATGGCCTCACTGGAAAAGGGGGACAGGGAAGTTTCCCAGAAACAGATTCCTGCACACAGCGACACTCCTGCCGTCCTCGTGCAGTGCCAGAACTCCCGGCTTCACATTCAGGGAATATCCCCTGTGCATCTGCGTGTTCACACTGAACATCAAATCCAGCAGCTGTGTTACAGGGAAACTGCTATTTGATGATACAAGACCAGACTCAGTCACTAGCAAGTGCTTAAATGAGAGCCATTAAGATTATAATTTTTTGTTGGAAATACCAATTGATACTAATTTTCCCGACTCTTTCACCTCACGGGACTGTTCCCTAAACATGAACATGCTGGTGATGTATCTTAGTGTACAGAGTTGTTTCTGGAAGATCAGTCCTAAATCCATTGTAGTCCCAATGCCCACCGGGTGATTTTTGCAACTGGAGGATTTTGCAAAGGATGTTAAAAATGCAAAGCATTTTGAGAGGTCTCAGTGTGACACACAGTTGTGGAAGATGGGGAGCCTAAATAGACCCATCCCTGATCCATCAGGCTGCTTGTAGCCTCTCATCAGGAGTTTGGTTTTTCTTCTGCAAAAGAAGTATTATCTACTGGAAGCAAAGCAAAATGTCATCTCCAAGAAAGAAGCATGCCAACATATGGTGCAGATTAGGAGCTAGATTTCAACAGTTCTTGCTCACAGAAACTTCAGGTTATTTTACCAGTTTTGGTTAAGTAAGTTTGTGTATTTGAGTGATACCAAAGGCGGAGCAACTGACTTGTAAGAGAATAATAAAGTTATAAATAACAAAAAATTTGTAAGAGCAGAGGAAAAAAGCAGCACATCCTAAACATTAGATTTCTTTACATTGGTGATGTTGTATCTTTAAAATATTGTGTACATTTTTATGGCCAAGAATTTAATACTATAAAATTCAGTATCTTTTCCCCTGTATGTTGACAGTATCTGTCTAATTATTGAAATAAAATGAAATACACTTTTCAGTTAAGTCTGTCCAGTGCCAGGCACTACCAAGAGGAGAATTGAGGACCATGATGGATATCTAGAAAAGAATATAAAAAAAGAATATAAAACCCTGTGGAAACCCATGGTGAGATTCCTCAGTCTATATGTGTCTTTCAGGAGCTGCTTCCTTACAACTGCTGAAGGCAACTGATGCACGAAATGGGCCTTGTGATCATATGTTTCATACGGATTTTGGCAAAGCAATCTCCTTGGCGTGACTAAGAAATACTTGAAATGACTCTAGGAATTGTGTCTGAATGTGCTCTGAGGTCCCAAAGAATTTATTTGCAGGACAAGGGATTATGTTTTTGTGTTTCCAGACCCATGTGTGCCAGCAGGGAGTCATCACTTGATCCCTTTAAATGGCCTCATAAAATATCCATAATTTTGACTGAAAAGTGCAAGTATCAGGAAATAATTAACAACCCAAAAGTCACTCTATCTCCCATATTAGGTCCAGATCATTCCTGCACTCCATAATGGGTACCAAAAGCCCAGATTGTCAAACCCACTCAGGCCTACACAACTATGGGTTTGGCTTTCTTCCAGAAAAATACAGGTATTGTGTGTCACTTAGGAAAGCAAACACCACCCTGGTTCAAAGCCCTGTTCCAGAGATCAACTAGAGCACTCTGCAGTACAGATGTCACTAAGTTCTAACCTGAAGAGGGTTTGGTGACAATGGCAGTGATTCAAGCTGCACTTCTGAGTGAAATAAGTGCAAGTCAGAAGTGCCATTTGTAATGGGTCACCAGAACTGTACAGAGGTGACTGAGACACAGAAGAGTAAATGGAGAAAGGTCTCTACTTTCCTGCTGCACTCCCTTGCCTTGGCAGGATGTGGGCTCTGGTTGCTTCCCCTGCTTCAGGTATCACAACACTTCAGTTTTCCTGTTTCAGCTGAGGCATTTACTGTTTCTTACACTTCAGAAAATTGTATTTTGTCACGTGTTTTTTTCCTCTGTCATATTCTGAAATGTGGCTACACTGAAGCAACACTGCACCAGTTCCTTGATCTGAAATCCAAGTTTTATGTGTGTGAAATACTGGTATTCACAGGCAGTATTAATGAAAACCATTCAATGGTCTTGCTAGTTTCTTGAGCTGGAAAAACAAGTTCTCACTCCCTTTGTCAGTCTGGCAGTAGAACTGGCAGAGAATTGAAACTGTCAATGTTGTCTTTTCCAGACATACCTATTCAATGACTTCCATTATACAACTCTTAAAGGCCACCCCAACTATAAACACTCTTTCATTAGCCGTAAATTCAGTATCTGAGGCTGTTCGTGCTTGGCTTTATGTTCCCAAGTGTACTTAAAAAAGCTTTGTTGGACAGCAAAGCTTCTTTTCTGTCCTTCCAGAATTGGCTCTTTAATGCCTTGCAAGTCAAAATACATCTCATTATGAGAAGGTTACACCAAATGGTACTTTTAATACCCTTCTTTTCAGAAAGAAAGCACAGCAATACCCCAGTGTAGCATGGTACCAACTCCTCTAGTTTTGCTCATACTTCAGTAGGAGTGGTGTTCAAGTAATTTTGATCCTTACAGATTTCTGATTAGGACCCAGAGGAGACTCAAGTGAGGAAATGCCACCACTACACAATGTATCACATTCTTAAAAAACGCTGTTAGGTGCAAATGAGTTTTCATGAGGATACATTTACTAGATCAGAACAGAGCTCACACTGTACCATGGATTAACATTTATATGCTTTGATGCATCTCTTTTTGTCTTCAGAGGAACATAGATGGGATAAAAAGATTTCTTCTTCAGTACTAAAAATGTGTGTTTATCGAAATAACCAGATTCTTTACCAGTTTTATTTCTATCATTAACAGTTCCATTGCTGATGTTGAGTCCTAACACTGCTGGCCTCCCACTCCAAAGCCTTTCACCTTCCTTCTTCATAACTGATGTCATCCCAAATTCCTTGTCCCCCGAGGCCTGTACTCATCATTTGACCTAGGGCAGAGGGAAAGGAGTGGAGTGCAGCAAACAGCATTTAAGACCCTTGAGCTCTGCACCATCTTACAGCCTCAGTGGAGGGACCTGCACTGCCAAACTACACCTGTGTAGCACATCCTCAAGTTCTGCCCCAGCTGTGTAAGCTGGTTGGAACAGGGGACACGTGTGGAACAGCTCTTCATATGGCCAGGATGAGCACTGTGAGGGAACTAGGCAGCTGAATTTGTGTTTTCTGCACAGTGAACCATCAATGGAACAGAAAAATCACAGAAAAGTCCTGCTAGTGCTGCAGAGCAAGAACAAGTGGTCAAGGCTGATTTAGCCAATGCTCTGCACCCCCCAGAACAACCACTGGAGCCAGCTTGGCTTTAGCCAGACATTCAAAAGTTCTCTAAGTTCAGTACATTTGTTCTTCATCTGCTAACAAACACTGACTTGCTGTTTGTTAGTACCATACAATTTGGTTTAATTCCAAAAAAACCCCAGACCAATGTGAGACAACCAAATGCCTGTATTTCTTTCTGTACTTTATCAGTCTACCAGGAGAGTTTTGTTTTCTATCCTTTAATAGTTAGGGGTCTTCCTCCCTCAATTTGAAGAAAAATCAGATTATAGAAATGGCCAGCAAATCCCTCTCCCAACCCCCCTTCTCCCCCCATGTTCTGGTGAAAATAACTGTCAAGTTGCACATGAAATGCAAATAAAAATTTTTACAGATTATCATTTGCTATCCTGAGACTAATGCCTACTGTCCCCTAAGAAGAGATGAAATAGCAGCAACATATCATCTTTTAGAGAAAAGGTTCAGGGGATTATACTCTTATTAAGAAATAAGGCTGGATTGATTCCTGCCTTCTGTGTGGAAAAACCACGAGAGGGGGCTGGATCACACGTGTTCTCTGTGTATTCCCCTCCCTGTACATGGGGCTTCACCTACTCGAGAACAGTCTTTCAATTTCCACAAGAAACAGACTTCAATTTCCACAAGTCCTCATCGTGATGAAATAGGTTTTCTTTCCTTTGCAGATACTTGTTACCACAGACACATAACTCAGGGATGTGAGTTGAATAAAGCAGGTCCCATGTCTTTGGTAACTGAGATTGCCAGACAGAAAAACCTGAGAACAATTCAGAATGCAAACGTCCTGCTGGAAACCTGTGCACTCAGTGTCAGGTAAGAGTGTTTGTGCTTTGACTGTGGAAACAGTGAGGAAAGTCTGGGACAGCATGCACAGACTGCAGTTAGGAAGCTCTTAACAGCACCTTAAGCATATTCCAAAGTGATTTAAAGTAGGCTTTGGCTGAAGAGAGAATGGTCTGTTCATCTTGAGCATGGAATTGGTTTTTCTTGGAGAAGCTCTGAAAGGCAGAGTTGCAATCAGAAATTAAATATGAAAGAGGTATATAGAAGATGATAAATCTTCTATCAGAGTCTACCCTGGATCTCATAATACCCCACAGAGGGAATGACACACCCCAGAAAACCCTTTGTAAACTTACAGGATATTCTGATTGAACATCACAGGATCAATAAGCAAATTCATTTACTATTCCACTCACACCTGAAGTCATTCTTAACAAGTGAAAAATGAAAAGTTAATGATGAGATCTTCAGACACCTGTGGCCACCTGATGTGAAAAGATAGCATGGGATATGAACTGCTAATTGACCACACTGCCACAGCTGACTCAGTTTTAGCTAATTAGAGCTAAGAACATCAAGAGGAGACTGAAATTTTGTTACCTAGAATTTAATCTCTCCTTCAAATAACACCCTCCACTTTGCAAAAAAAAACCCCAAACCCCACCAATATCCTGCTCCCCTGAATAAATCCAAACCCAGACATTATGTTTGCTTCAGAACATAGAGTTTAAGTTAGGGCATATTAAAAATGTGCATTTTTAATAGAATGATCTGGGACTAGCCCTAGGACAAACACTTGATTCCCAGATGCCTTTTATTTTATCTTTCTGCCATAAAATGTGCCAAGAGGCTTAGAGCTGCACACCTTCAGAGGGCTGTTGCCTCATACACCATCCTTCTGGAGCCTGTGATACATCTACTGCAGTTGGGAAACACACTGTCTAACACTGCCTACACTAACCAGGCTCTGGTGCTGTTTATATAATTTGAATGCAAAGAATTATTTTTCTTATCAGCTTTCCCTCCCACCTGACAACATCCAAAATGCAAACCCAGTGCCCACAGGATCCCACCCAGCTGCCCAACTCACCTCCTCACCCTGAGCGCACCGGCTGCTCCCAGGGTTGACTCTTCACCTGCTCCCTGGGCTGTTTGGTTTTAGTGTGCTCAAATTGCCATAGGGAAATGATTTACCACGTTCTGCAGCTGCTCTTGGATTAGTGGCTGGCAGCAGAGGTCTTAAACTGGCAGTACATGGCCCTTAAAGGGCTTTTGGCTGTTGAATGATCTGGTTTCAGTTTAAAAACTGACTCAGAATTTGTAGCAAGATGTGTGCTGTTTAACTTGTTAGAACAAATTTTGACTTTTTTTTTATTTATTACTATTTAGATTGTGCAGTTTCCTTGACTTCCATAGTTCAGACAGGTTGATTTTGGCTGTACAAACAGTTCCACCTTGTCTGTGTCATTAGTGGGAACAGCAGCTGCCACCAGGTGTTTGACTTGAGTGCAGGTACCCGGCGGTGCACAGCTCATGGATGCAATTTGACTATTCTGTTGTCTGGGAAACAGTCTCTTTAAACTCTGCAGAATATGACAGTTACCAGCCAGATAATGTTTTCTCTTGCAAGCATCACAAATGTGCATGTGATCAAGTAGGCAGATGATAATCACATGTTATCACCCACAACTCATGAGCAAGCACAGTAACAGCACAATTAAAGACAAAACCACAATTTTTGAAGTACTTTGAAAATGCTGATGATTTTGTGTTGTTTGGAAATAATCATGTTTCTTCCCTAATCTGATTCTTGTGGAATTCTAAAGAGGCAACACTTCTTATAAAAACACACCATTCTCTCAAACATTTTTTGAATGCAACTTTCAATGCAAAACCTTGAAGAAGCAGCGACAACAGGCCATGGTCAGAACTATGTGTTAAATCACGTAAAATCTTTGCCCCTGTGTCCAAAATTAAGATCAAGCCCTTTGGGTTTGATCAGCTATCTTTGGACACAGCTTAAAGAAACCACAACCTGGAAATAAAAGTTGAGAATTCGTCATACACAAGCTACTGCATCAAAGTGGCCACTTAGTGCTGACTTACCCAGACAATTGTCACCAAGACAATTATCAGATCAATTTTCAACCAAACAGTGTTGAGACACCTCTGGCTTACATCTGTCAGTGGCTGACCACAGAGCTCTGGTGGAAGCAAGCCATTAAATCATTTTTGTTCCAAATTCTGGGAGCTAGAGAACGGGTAGATCCTGATTTAAGACTCTTTCTGCTGTCCTTAGTGCTGGGATTGTATTTGCCACCTCTTTGGGAGGGGAGGATCCAGTCTCAGCAACTCAGAGCACAAGACTTGTCTCTGGGAGCACAATCCTCAGATCTTTAATAGTAACAGCAACTTAAGGCTCAGTCCCCACCTGCTCAGCTGGGCTTGACAGCAGGAATTCCAAACTCCAAGCTGAGAAGAAATGCTGGTGTTTGGACAGGACTGACAATCCACAGAGAGCAGTGAGACTGAGAGTCAAAAAGTGCATCTGAAAACGATCCTTGTCCTTCTGGGGATGAGACACTCCAACAGTTTCATAGTTTCCATATCTAGGCTGATCAGTGATTTCCTGTTTGTGCCTCCACTGAAAACACATCTCTTTTTCAATCAGCCTTCTGAGGAGTTTTCATGAGTTTATTTTATCTCACCTAAGGGATAAACTATTTAAAAAAACCAAATAAAAATATTAATCAAATAGGAGAGTTTAAGATGGAAACGTAATGCAAGGATCTTCTATGCATGTGAAGTAAGAGAATACACAGTTGGAACAGAAGTATTGGCATGTTCTAATGAACATTTTAAATAAGCAGAGTCCATAAAAATATTCATTAATGTAAAAGTAATAGATTTCCATTTAGGAAAAGTCAAAATCAAAGGCAATGAGATGGTGTGATGAGTCCAGCTCGATAAGTGCCCGAATCTGCACTGTCTGTAACCACTATCTGACACTTACTACAGGTGGTCTTTTTATGTACTTAATGGTGAAATCTCATAGCACTTGAGGAAAGTGAGAGGAATGTGTGGGAATACTTGTAATCTGCAAAAGAACTCCACTACACTCTCTAGAACTGTCCTGATCCAAAGCCAGACACATTTATCAGGCCTGTACAAACCCACTACATACAGAGTAAGAAAATTCAAGTGAGATTAATCCAACAACTTAAAGAGGTTCTAAGAATTTAGTAAACGTTACAAGACCGTATGAGCTGTAAAAATCCATTTACAGAACTTGCTGTGGAAAACACCAGGTTAACATCATCACAGCCTAAAACCCTGCCTGTGCAGGTTGGGCACCTGCAGACCAGACATTCTCACATCCCACTCTGCTCCAGGGATGGAGAGTCTTCAGTGCACACAACAGTTCTTAGATATGGAATTCAGGCATGGAAACTCCGTCTCTTGTAGGTCTTCCCCTACCCCCTTTCATTGCTAATTTGTGCAGCTTCATTAGTGGTGATTAATTAGAGACACCTCTGGTAAAAAAAAAGCTTTTTCATCATTGTATTGCCTATAATTAATGTGATGCTGAAATTAAGCTGTCTGCAACTTAGTGTTCCAGCAATAATTAAAGGAATAAACAACATGTAAAAATGAAAAGAAAAAAAAAGTTAAATTCCAAGCACTGAGAAAGCCTCAAACTCATCACAGTATGATTAAGCCAACTTGGATTAGTGCCATCCATCTCCTGATGATGTATATACACTTTCTGCTACAAGCTCATAGAGTCCAAAATGTTGCAAGCCACAAACTGAAGTTAAAAATATTTTAAAAAGGAATAAATATTTGCAAAAGTAGTTTTGACAATGACTAGTCATCTCACAAAAAAAACATTTAAAATGTAATTTTTCATACCTAGGCCTTGCAGTGTGTACACAAAAGCACTTTCTTACTAGCTGCCTCAATTAATTTTTTCTCTAAATTGAGTCATTTAAGAACCACTTCCAAATTTCTGCACAAGCAGATAATATTTATATCAATTCCACTGCACTGGATCAATAGGATATCCAGCAGGTTCATGATTAATAAGATGGCAGAATTGGAGTTTGAGCTTCTTAGTATCAATGTGTGGTTTTCCTGCTCAGAAATAAGAGGTTTTGTATACACTTTCTACTGGTGACAAATTCTGAGCGTACAGGAGCTCTCTGAAATACATAAAATACCGTAAAGAACTAATCATTAAAAATCCAGGTCTATAAAAAGGTAAGGTGAAGAGCACAGAATCTCCATCAACTCTTCTATTTAATCAAGATGTGCATTCTATGTGTCTTCTAAGTCAGGGGCTCCCAACTGTACAGTGGGATGAGTAGCATAGGAACAGAACAAACAAACAGTGTGTGAGCAGCTGAGCGCTCCCCGAGCAGATGGGCTCACCCAGGCCCTGCTGCTGCCAGAGCCACGAGCCAGGAGAGCAGCAAGGCGAGCTCCGAGGCAAACTGTCATATTAATGAAGAGCCTCCACGAGGCTGCACTAAACACAGAACTTGGAGACAACCCCGTATCAGAAACAACTAAAACCTATTTGAGTTGGTTAGTCCAAAATTAATGTTTGTTCCTTTTATAAACGTGTATTTCAGAGTGTCATATATATATATCTATCTATATCTTAATCCCTGCTGATAAAATTAGGAGTACTTTCAAAACCATCTGAACACTCCTACAAGGAATCTGCACAGCTTTAAACAAAAGTTAACTACAACTACCTGTAAGAAAGACCCTTCTTTAGAAAGGTAATGGAAAATATTCTTTTTAGTTCAATAATTATTCATCTGATTATTGAAATAATAGTGAGGATCAAAACCATGAAAAAAAAGTCTGCAGAATTAGGACTTAGGCCAGCTCAGGTGTTGAATCTCTTCTGTGCTAACCTAGAAAGGATTTTCTTCCAAAAAGTAATTCCTACCTCATCTGCTTGTGCCTACTTTTAATGCCTATTTTAAGAGTATGGTTTGTCATCTGTTTTTTAATTAGTGTATTTTTTGTTGCCTCTCAGAGCATCTATTCAGCACATGCATGCATTCAAAAAACTGAAATACTAAACCAAAAGAAAAAAAAAGATATTCTGTTTTCTGAAAACCGTGGCTATAAATGAAGAGAACTGCTAACCTCACTGCAACACTTGGAATTTTTGGAAGATGAACAAAATGGGATTATACCTGTCAGCTTTGCTAGTTAAATTGAGCACATCAATTTAATCTGTCTTTTCAGAAGTAAGAGGAGAAAGCACTGAGAGCTGTGACAGTTCACAGAGACTCACTAAGCCAATGGGGAATACCAGCCCTGGGAAGATGGAATCTTTACTGGTAAGAATCTGGATAACAAACTCTTTGGCAATTATGACACATGTCTCAAGCAACAAAGCTTCCAGAATCTAAACTGTTAAAGACAATGTTAAGGAAAAAAAAAAAAATTTCCATATTGATTTTCCAAGGTGAAAGTTTGAGTACCTGTCAATGGCTTGTCCTAGAAATATCTGACATTCCTTGCCACTTGACTTAAGTCCATTTAAACATTTTCCAGGCACATTTGTTTACTAACACAAAGAGGATGTAAATATTTTGAAGGAAAAAAAATATTGGCTGTTTTGAAATCTTATTTGGCCCATGATATATCCTGAAAGGGGAATGCCAACAGGTTTCTCCCCCATGAAGAGTTTTCCTGAGTCACCCAGTGGGCTGTGCCAGCCCCACAGCTCCTCATTTCTGTGATGGCCAAATTAGAGGGACATAAAAACATTACTGCATGTAAAAGATGATTTATGCAGGTGTCACTGCATCCCCCTTCAGAGGGGAAAACAGCTGGGGTTCAAAACTGACCTGTTTCTGAGTAGCTTTTGTTTTCCTGCATCCCTGAAGTTCAGTGGAGGTACTTGAATTATATCCATCAATTCATTGTGTTTGGATGATTTCTTTATACATGTTAAAATGTTATCTGTAGTCAGAGATATTCAGATATTCACTGTTAAGAAATGTTTCCTTTACAAGCCATGATAACTAATATTTTGTGCAGGAATAAAAAGGTAGGATATAACCGTCTTAGAATGGTTTGGGTTGGAAAGTACCTTCTTAGTATGGATGAATTTGATTTAAAAAAAAAAAAGAAGATAAAAAGTGTGAATTTACAGTCTAAAGATACAGTAACTAAATAGTAGAATCTATATAGTTAGGCAGGAAGCTATTTACATCTGACACGTTAAGTGATGAATGACCACTAACCCAAATAACACTTTAAAATTGTGCACCAGATTCTTTGATGGTTTGATTCTAGGAAATAAAAAATACTCATGCCCACAGAACTCTGGTGAAATAAGTAAGTAGTAGTATCTTAGACGCTACAAATATGAAAATGTTGAGGAGATTTTTCTCAAAGCTCCAGGATCAGCTAAGGACTCAATTCCCAGGAAAAAATTAGTGGGAGTTGAGCTTCCAACTCACATGTTATCATTTTCAAAATCTGCCTTAGATGGTTTTTCTCAGACAAAGGAAAGGTTCACCTTGATTTAAGAATTCACAGTTACCAGTTCAGTCAACTGAGCCGCATTTTCTCACTGTTCCTTTTTATGTTTTGAATTTCATTCCCATGCAAGCACATAAGGATGGGTGTGTGAAGGAGTCCTTGCACAGAACAATTCAGCATTTGCTTTTCTGAAGTAGTTTTACTAATGATGGTTTTGGGGACAGACCATATTTTTCCCCAAACATTTGCTCATAATAGAAATTTGGAAAGGTTGCTGTAATTTTAATATACGTTTTGTTTCATTGCTGTATTTTTAATTTGGAGCCGCCTTGAGGAGTTTACTAAATTGCTCAATACTTCAGAGACTTAGTTTTTATTAAAATGAACCCTGAAAGGATAGTTTAGCAGTGGATCTTTACAAACACAATCACTGAAATATACACCATGAAGAGAGCTGTTGAGATGACTGTTTCCATAACAGCATCTACAGGATGGTCCTTGGAGACACAGGATACTGTTTCTATGGCAATAGAATGACTGAGCCTCGAGGATGCACAGAAATCCATCATGAAAAAGAGGAACTAATATTTGAGATTTAAAAGGCTACCTTTTTCAGACTTAGCTGTGTATAGCCACATCTTATACCTAGATTGTAAACTTTATAGGTTGGTGACTCCCTTTGGTTTTTTTTTCTAAAATAATAGGTGGTTGGTATCTGGTCATGCTGTCTGTCCTCCTCTTACAACTTTTAAAACTCTTGGTTAATTTTAATCCAAGTTACACCGTGTATGTCTCCTGGGGCTCAGAGTGGTGACACTGGTGGAGTGTCCATACAGTGAGTTCCCTTGTATTCTGTCCCCTGCTGAGGCTGAGGGCAGGAGGGACTGGAGATACTGGAAAGAAAGGGTAAGGATACAAAATATGCACTTAAGGTGCTTTGTAACCACTTCAAATAGGCAAGTGAATGGTAACGAGTAAATCAGAAGTGTTAGAAGATGGCAGAGGAACAATCTCAGTGTGGTAGGAGTGTCCATACAGCCACAGCCAGACACACAGAGCAGTGACTTTCTGTCTTAAGAAAACATTAATTATGTCCCTGCTAAGTAATACCAATTTTAGCAACAATTCTTTGGGCTTTTCTCATGTTCACGTATCCTGAGTTGGTCAGATACTTGGCTGCAAAAATTCTCCCAGATTATCCCACTGGGGTCAAATTTGCAAAGGATCTGTAATATGTTAGATATTGGAGTTAACACCAAGCAGATTCAGAACAGATTCTCTGAACTTCTTTGCTGGGGACCACCAGAAATTAAAACTGATACAACTAAAAGGCAGAGCATTTTCAGTAATTTCAGAGCACCATGTCTGGAGCTGAGTCTGGATGCAGTGAGTGTCTGGATGCTGAAGACTTTTCTTAGCATGTACCCAGCATTTCAGGACAAGGAGATAACACACGTTAATAGCTGAAAAACTGCTGATACAATTTTGGTGTCTGCTTTTGAAAATCAGAGCCATTAGTGGTGTCAATAAATTACAAAAAGTCATGGTAATCCAATTACTGCTATTTTAAAACACTAAGGCTCCTTTGTAGCTATGGAAACAAAAATGCAGACATTAATGAGCAAGGGGGGAAAAAACCCTGGTGTTTCCTTGACGACAGATAAAAGCAAAGCTCCATGAAACCCAAAGGGGAGAGGGACAGAAATACCTCTTACCATGACACACAACTGAAACACAAGTGCAGTGCAGTGACATACTTCACTGCCAGGAAGCTACAAGTGCTCTCTCCCATTTCCCACCTTTATCCTGAAGTTATCCATGCATGAGGCATTGTGTATGTTCAGCTGTATGAGGGTAAGAATTGAAACAGCACTTTAAAGGCTGTGCTAAGAACTGGAACCCTTCTGGGTCATGCCTGGAGCAGGTGAGTGTTGCACAGAACATACTGAAAATGCTTCTCAGACACCAGGCAAGAGGTAAATGGTTGATCCCAAATCTGAGACTGACCCGGTGCTTTGCAGGGTGACTTTTACTTGGGCTCCACAGAAAGCTCAGCATGGGCAGAGTGGACACAGCATCATAGATTCTGTGTATGTGTATATATATTTATATATAGTACCTCTTCTCCCAGTGAAAACCTGTATAAATGTTATAAATTACGACACAGATACAAGGAATGTGCAACTGCAACTGAATTATTATCACTTGAAATTTAGCTCTCACAGAATCCAAAAATCAGAGGAACTCAACATTGTTCAAAGATAATAAAATAAGAGAGAATTATGACAGAGGGATATAAGAAGACACCAGTAAGGCTATTTTTCAGTGGATAGCATATAGCATAATAGAATATTGATATGTAAAAGATTAATAAAATTAAAAAATAGAAGAGCTAATTGGCAGATTTCCCATAGGCATTTTGGAAGAACCAAACTTTCAGAAAAGGTCTCCCTTTAACTCTATCCACCTCATGGTACAAGTGAAGATCCCTTCAGAGTGAGAAGGAAAGTGTACCAATTGGTTCAAAATCCTAAACTGATTTGTGTCTGTAGCAATAAAGAGCTGGATACTGAGCTACAGGAATGGAGAGTTTCCTTGACAACATGTTGAGAAACACAACTACATTAAAACTTACAGGGAAAATTAAAAATCGAAACAGTTGGGTTGGCTGGATGGTTTGGACTGTGGATTTACCTGTGACTGTGCTGGTCTGGGGTCATGGTGATGGGATGCTCTGCTTCTGTATTTGTAGTTACTGATGCTTCCTTTTACTGGTTTTGACACTGATCTGAAAGTTGGTTCAAATGATCAATGACCCTGTCAAATTCTATTCTCTTTTTCTGTAAAAGACATTTAAGTTTGTGTAGTTGGGGTTTCTTAGAACATTTCTGACTACTCTCAGTTGTTCTGGTTATCTGTTTTTCTATGACAAATAGGAAACAGATGGAAAAATTAATATGTCTATAGTTTGAGCACGTACAAACCAGCAAACCTTGCTGCCTTTTTGAGTTGAAGCAACTGTTCCTCTGAAAGCGACATTACTTCTCAGTGTGTCATAATTGTAATTACTCATATTTAGGATGTGATATGCCTGAAAATTAATCATTAATCCAAGAGAAATTGCAGCTCATTAATCCAGCAATCTATAAGACCTGGAAAGGTCCTTCATATTCCTCCTGCAAAACATCTGTTTTGTAGAAGAAACACCATAACATCCTCCCTTTTTTAACCTCTTAACTGTCAGCGAAAAGATGATTTCAGCAAGGAGGAGTAATTGGAGCTCTTCATTCCCACCCAGTCACCTGATACTTTAGAAGCAAAGCTGGACTCACACAGCTGCCTTTTCTCTCTGATATCCAAGTTTTTTCTTGGATTGTAGGCTGTCCTTGTAAATGAATCCATAAACCAGTCATACACCATACCTCCTTATGGTGAATTACTACTAAAAAGCCAAACCAAATAATCACCCAAATCAAATTGTATGATGATTCAGCATTTAGAGCCTTACCTACAACACATTCAATCTAAATTTGGAAAAAAGGGTCTGTGGGATTTTAATGGAAGATGGTTTGAGCCTGGACTTTTTGGGGTTTTTCTCTTTTTTTTTCCTCTCTCCCCTCTGAGTGTCTGTCTGCCCAGCCCTGCTGCTGGGCTGTGAAAGGAGCCCCAGCACTTTAAAGAAGACATTCCATTCTCTGTGAAACACTGAGCTGTGTGTACACCCAGCTGAACCTTTTCAGTGTTGTGACTGCCTTTGCATTTTCTCAGCAGCCCTTGAGTCCTTTCCCTATGGGATCCATTGCTTTTGCCTTCTGTTTTAGTTTTCCTTGAACTGGCTTTTCTTTGGCAAGCAGATCCCTGTTTGCTTCTAATGAAAACTCTCTCTCCCTTTTGCTGTTGGAGCACATTTTTGTCTTTAAGTTTTTTTCTCTTGGACTTCTTTTTCCAGTGTGGCCTGATGAGTTTGTGACACTTCTCTTTGAGTGGTGGTTCTTGCTGGCTCAACAAACACGAAAGTACCAAACGAGTAGTTGTTGTGCAGTATTGGTATGAGGGCAGTAGTTGGCTGTCCAGTTTACTAGAACGTTTTCATTCTTCCTGCTTTGAATATTTTACTTCTACATTTAGTTTTTCCCCCACATTTTTAATAGTTGCTTTAAGGGATTCTGTCAACTTACAAAGCTGTGATCTTTGTCAAAAAAATAAGTCATGGTGGAAAAGTGCCTTTTGTCAAATGAAAGATGTGTAGACTACCATGATTTCTTTACATTCAAACTTAAGAGTTCATGTCTCTAAAAGAAATACTGCTATTTATTATAACCAATAGCAATATTACATCATGGTTCTTCATGGGGATCAGTCCTCAAAGGAGAATTAAGTGCATTTAGACATTCCAGGTGTTACTTCACCTGCAGCAAAGTGGCCAAAACCATGGCAGGAATGGTGACAGCTGCAGTGACTTGGAAATATGACATCTACAGGGTCACTGTCCATGTCACATGGAGGCAAAAATGAGCAATACATAAACCTTTCAGAGTTACTGCTTCAGGATATGTATTTTGTTATTACACATTTCCCACTGGGTCAAGAAAAGAGTAATTAATATTTTAAAAAAATAGTGAATTGTAATAAAAGATTTAGCTGATACTACTCGTTAATAATGCACAATGTTTAATTGGGCAAAAAGGGTCTTCACTGAGCAGACAGTACTCAAAGATGAATTTAAGAATTTAGAGAAAGACAGTTTTAAAAAAAAGTTGGGTTTGGTTTTTCTTAAAAATTTCTATCCACACACACTTAGTGAATTCATTTAAGCAATTTCAGTTTGCAATCCTCCTCAGGCTGTACAAGGGCACTCGGTCTGCACGGATGGAGCCTTGCTAGGAGCCACATTTCCTGTCTCTCCAAACATTCACTTTTCTGTATGAGCTGAGACCACAGACATTTCTCCAAAACTTTCCTGGAAGTGACCACAGCTCTTGGTGTGTACACCAAAGTATTTAAGCTTCTACTGTGGCCAGTAGCCAAACCCCACTTGGTACCAAGGCTGTATCACTGTGTGTTAGTGGCAGTATCTTGGAGAGTTTTACCAGATCCTGAAGGTTGTTTTTCATTCACTGTCGGGTGATTCACTGTTTAAGTCCCTTTATCAGAGTCTTTGTTAAAGTTTGAGATTAGTAGTCTGAAGTCCTCAAGTCCAGTCTTGCTGGTTTTACTCCGATGCAGCTCTGGGTTCCCAACCCTGGGAGCTCTCCCTGCTTCACGCTGTGGGCAGGAGATGAGCTGAGAACTGCCAGGGATACCCTGCACTAAACAGGTGGGCATCACAAAATGTCTCCTCTCTTTCCCACCCCCTTTGCCGGGGTTTTCAGCTGCCCTGCATTTGATTGTCAGTGCAGCACCAAAGGCAATAGAAATCCTGAGTGATTTCAGTCTCATCTGAGTATTTGACAAAATAGACACCTAAACCTTTCCACTCCAGAATGCACAAGCCTTCTGTGCAGGCACGTGATTTTCAGACTGTCTGTCTTCTCTCAACATACATGAAGATATGTATTTAACAAGTGTCCCTGACTACCATGGAGCAGCCAAGTCATAAAGGTTCCTTGAAGCTTTCAAGCTCCTTTCTAAAACTGTTTTGTCTCTCTTTCACTCTTAGTGGTAAAAAATATGCTTGAGAAGTGTTCCTGCTTGTCTGACAAAACCTTTCCACCTGTCCCTCCCAACAGCAATGTGTTTATAACTGTTTATCCTCACTGTCTCTTGTGTCAGCAGTTTTATATCAGCTTAAATAGCATTTCCATCTCCTTCCCCACAGTATTACAGAGAACATCCCCTTTGTCTCACTCCTATTGGTCTCCAGTGGTTCCAACAAACATTCAGGTCTGTTTTCTGCCCAATTTGGGTCAGTAAACCTGAGGCATTGCTGGACTACTGAACAAAAGTGGGCTGCCAGCATGTCCCATGTGTTTTCTTGGCTGTGTTTTGTGGAATATTCAAGGGGATAGTCCTGGGCTCAGATTTCCAATCTGGCCAGTTGTGGAGTGGCTGCTCTGTCTATCCTATTGTGCTACTTGGTGCTCCCAGGATTTGGGTCTCTCTTTAGCATGTCCAAAGGCAGAAATACAGGTGTCCTCTGAAGACTTTTACTGTGGAAATCTGGACAGCCTTCTGGAATACAAGCTCTTGTAGATTAATTAAAAAACAGCAGCAAAACCCATAACAAAAGGTTCACACTATATAAAATCTAAAACCTTCCTAAATACTTAATTTACCTTTTTCTAAATTTACAGGATGAAGAAGAAACTTAACTGAGTAAGTAAAAAAGAAAAGCAACAACCAAACCTCAAGAAAAGATAAAAGGAAAAAAGTAATGATTTTTCATTTGTGCCTGATGGGGTTGCGTTTCATTTTCTTTTTTTTTTTTAACTGTTTGCAAATCTTCAGTGTAATGGTTTGAAACCCAGTCGTGTCATTTCTTTACGCCCACACACAGAGCTGCAGTAGTGCAGACACTGTAGCAGGCAAGCCATATTACCAGCATCGGCCATTAAAACTCTTCCTACACCAGCGTGGGCTGACTGCGCCCCCTCCTCTCTTTGCACACACCCCACCACCCACCCTTCAGTTTTCAAATGCTTAAAAAAAAGAGAAGAGAAAGACACTGAAAAAAGAAAACAGGATGCTTCTTTTGTTTCAACGCTATTCCAGGGACCTGAACCTCTCCACCTGCCTGTGAATTGGCCACCTAAAGGTTAGCAAGTGTTTCGTTATCATTTTATATGGACAGATAATTAAATTCGAGATGGTAAGGCAGAAATTTTAAAGTTATAATTTTTTTAATGTGATGCTTCTTTCACTTAGCAACGAGAAAGATTTTTTTCCTAAAACACAAAGCATTTCAGTTCTGGCCCCACTTCAGCTTTTAAGAGGGCTTTAATCGGTATTTTTTCATCATTTAGTCCAACCTCCTAAACTTTAAAAGATGGATTAGGGTTATTATTTTTGTGTTAGAGCAACCTGTTGATTGCAGTCTGCTGGCTGGAGGTTGTTAACTCTTTCCTAACATGGGAAATGCACAGAGCAAATTTGATGAAAGGATAAAAGAATCAAAATCCTTTGAGGTTTTTAAGCACTAAAAATCTTAGTTTTTTCCTCATTGTGAAGCCACGAACAGTGATGCAAAACCAACAGATGTGTTAGAAATGTCTGTTTTTAGAAATAAGTGGCATAAACTTAAAATACTTATAATCAACTAGAAAGCTTTTCTTATGATTGGAGCTGAGAAAAGTAGCAGTATAAAAAGTAGAATAGGAAATATTTTCTGATACAAATTGCATGAAGATATCAAAAAAGGCCAATGCAATGGTTACCTACACACTAAAATGTATTTTAGGTAACGATTTTCTTACTGATTTAAGCCTTTTGAATGTTCTCATTCATGGACATTCAAGAGATGGAAAATAAAAAAATATAGAAAACTCTATAATAATGACCAAACCAGTTGTTATTCCAGAATGAAGAGAAGTTATTACAGATCCCATTCTTCTTAAAAGTTTTTAACATTGTATTCTGGTCCAGTGTTTACAAACATAATAGTTAAAAAAAAAGCCCAGGCAGTTTTGCTGATATTACACGATTGTGGAAGTGTGTGGTGTCAGAAATATTTGTCCTCAGGGTATGGTATAAGAATTCCAAAGTTCAGCCAGCAGCTTTTCTAGTCACTTTGTACTTTTATAACACAGGAGGCAAAACTTCAGAGCAATGACTTCTTACCAAGCAGGAAGATTTCCCAAAGTCAGAATTTGAACTGCTACCACTGAAAGACTAAAAAGGTTTCAGAAGATGAGGGAATTACACATTTTGAGCCTAATTCTATGGGGAATTGAGGCTCCCAACTTTGTTCAAAGGTCCCAGCAGGCTGCAGGTGGAACTGGCAGTGTTGTAAGATCAGACACAGCCCATAAAAGCAAGTGAAAAGGTGAAGTCAGTACTTCTGTTTTGAGACATTTCAAGGTATGAAGTCAAACTGAGAAAAGAGCAAAGGCAGAAACAGGTTTTAAATAAAACAAGATTAACAGTCATTTCTGAGCTAATCAGGAAATGTATCGGTTCAGTCTGCTTGTTTGAATTGAGAGCTAGAAAGTGCCAGAACTGGGGTACCCTCACAAACATTTTGTTTCCATCTGAGTAGTGGTGCTTAAAGTACCTGCACAACATTTATTGCAGACTCTCCGATTCACTATGACTTTATGGCACTAATATTTAAGTAGAAGTTTTGTCTAGGCAGTCAAGGGAGTTCATAAACACTGGCACTTGTGCCAGCCGGCTGTGGGGGAAATGATAATCCCACTGTCTGTATCTCCTGCTGACAGTAAGATGCTGTGTGCTGGTCTCACCATAATTGTCCTCCAAAGAAAAGAGTAACAATCCTAAAAGATGCTTTCATTTCATCTAACTTTGTAGAGGTCTTTAAAACACGTAGTTGTAGGATCTTTGAAATCTTATTTGCTCAGTTAGCACAGGAAGGTGCTTATTGCTGCTTTCACTTGATCACCCCTCTGACAGAACTCTGCATCTTTGGAGGATGCAGGGATTTAAACACCTGGATGGTGCCTTTTCCACAGACACCTGGGACTCAGAAATGTGTATCAGTGGGATGAGTGTTTACCTCCTCAAATCCTGCTTGAATTTAGGGCATGAATTTAGAGCGCAGTGTAGCCCCACACGCTCCCTCCTGGGCAACACCTGGCAGGGGCTGATCTTCATACACTGTTCAAATATTAAGATATTTTGCTGTCTGTTGAGACAACTGAGGTTAGCTGGGTTTCTCTGAGCAGGGCAATGGTTTGAACTTCCATGAATATAAGTAATCTTGCATAGAGATTCTGTCTTACAAAGTGACACACAAAAATAGATTGATTAAAAAATTAACTTCATTTCAAACAGAGTGAATGCAGTGTAATACTGGTCCTCTGTATTATGTGTACAGGTCAAATTACTTCTAGCCAAGACAGCAACCTGTTCATCCATATAAATGAGAAGAATCACAGGATGCTGTGGAGCCAGGCTAATTCCAGGGTCACTTATTCAAGATTTAGAGATTTTAGATCAAGCTTCAAAAGGTTCTGCTAAGCCCTGAAACCTGTGTGATAGCAGCAAATATTCACACAGCTGTAACTTGCTTTAATTAATTACTGCCTCTTTAAGCCTCTCAGGATAAGAAGTTTGCAGTTTTAGCATTTGGAATTTGATATCTTACTGAGGGGTCTAAATAATTAATTTGGAAAGTTTATACATGTTTTCAGCTTGTTCCTTAGTTCCAGTGTATTGCTGGAATAATTGGTACTGGTTAAATCCAGTGTATCTTTTAAGTAAATTCACCTGAACTTAATAATAGTCAGTCTCAAAGTGGAATAAAATATAATGGGCTCCAGAGAAGTGATCAAACTGAAGAGAAACTAATTTTGACTGGTTATGTAAAATGCCCATAATCATCTGTTTGTCTGATTTGATTCATGCCAGTGTTCTATTATAAGATGTGCATCTTTTTCCCCGTTGGTTTGTTGACTGTAGCATGCAGTAATCCTCCAGAAGATCTCACTCAGAGGTGAGAACACATTCCTTTAGCAAAGTATCTCCCAGTAGAGCTGAAACTAGTTGCTGCATGTAGTTCTCTCCATCTGGACAGACAGTCTGTAGAGCAGAAGCATGAGTCATTGCAAAGCAGTTCAGAATGTCAAGTATTTTCTAGATTCACTGATTTTAAGCATTTGCAGTGCCATTACCAATTACTGGGAGCATTTCAGGCTATGGTAGAAACTAGAAGGATTTCAAGCAACAATGCCAGGCCTTGTTAAGAGCTTTTCTGTCCCCTGAATAACTAGATGACAGGAAAGAAAGACAGGAAGAACAAGATAGAAATATTTCTCCACCTCCAAAACTAGAGTTCTGCTAAATCAGGCTCCAGAAACAAAGGGAAAGCAATCCAAGCAACAGGAAAAACTCTCCAGGATCAATAAAGCTGTGTGGAATGAAAATCCACCGGGGCCTTTGGCATTAGTCTGTCACTAGAATTAATAAAAGCAAGAGCTCCCACTGAAGGGGATATTGGACAATCAGAACTTTGCAGTTCCACCACTATCCAGTTGACAAGGCACAGGCTGCAGTGTCTGAACTTGGGCTCATTGCAGGAAGATAAAAAACTACATCTTCCAAAATACGGTGTTCCTAAGGAAATTTTACAGGCCGGATATACCAATTTTGTAACATTATTTGGAATTTGTGTTCCAGTTTGGGATTCACCCAGTCTAACAGCAGTGCAGGGCATAGCCATCCCAGTCCATATTTTAAACAAGTGTTTGCATGAAGAAGAACTGTGCCTTCCCAGGACCCCCCAGCACTGCTGAACCGTGTTCCCTGAGGACTCCTCATGAACTCAACCCACAAACAAAATCTAATCTTTTAAAATGATCTTTTCACTGCTCTTGACTGTCCTCTGTCCTGTTTTCCCTGCAGCTTTCCACAGATTTTAGGGAGGTTTGTTGAGCATGACCTAAACACTTTAAACATTCCTGAAGCATTTTCCCACCTGCTTACAAGTAAATTATCTTTGGGGTATAAAGAAAAAACCCTGCTATTTTGTCATTGTATTTCATGGAGTGGCACAACCACGTGCAGTGCACAAAATCTCCATATTTCAAAGATTCTGTGTAGAGGTTCCTACACAAATAGTAGAAAGGATATGGAGAGATTGAAATGCCACTTCATTTTCTTCTGTTTCAACTCTTCCTGTTTTCTGAAGGTTGTCACTGTGACACCAATGTAAAAAAAAAAAAAAAGAAAACCCAACTTCCTACTTCTAATCTGTCTCAAGTCTTTGTCCTCATTTCTCTCTGCTTGCATCAAGTATTGACAGAAATGAGGCTTTTTTGCTGAAATGCCTGGCTCCATCAAAGGTACGTGAGCTAAAATTATTTCCAGACTAAAGAGGATTCCACCTGTGTTTGCTCTGTGGTGTATTTAAGGTAGGGATCACCAAAAGCTTTTAAAAAAGGCAAAGACTTGTGATATAATCAAGTATATTGTGTATGTTCAGACTGTTGAAAACCTGCTTCTCTGGGGTTCCAAAAATAAATCCTGCCATGTCTCCAGGTTATACCTGTGCACAAAGGTGGGAACTGAGCACCTGGGCACCCGCCTAGAGACTGATGCTTTTCTCAATGCTGTGTCAAAAAAAATTGATATGGAAGTGCTGGAAATAAGTAGTTACATGTTTATTTATTGATTTAATTCATAATGAAGGGCTGTTGACAGAGCATTTACATGTGACGTGCGGAAGACAAAGATCTTTCACTTGTATAGTCCAAGATTATTGTAACAGTGCTGACAGAATGGAACAAGTTTTATAAAATGTGTTTGCAGCTCAAAAAAATTCTATAAAAAAGGAACAGTGGATTTAAAATGAGTTTTTTATAGCACTCTCCTTTATTAAAATACATTATGAAGTGAATAAGAGAGTTTCTGCTACAATGATTTTTTTCATCTGAAACTGTTCCACTTTTCAACTTTTCAGTTTTCCATGGGACTACTTACAGTGTGTACCTGAAGTTAGAATTCAAACTAGGAACAAAATAATTGCATTTAAATGGAATTTTAGTGACAAGTTTTGATGGTTTAGGAAACCAATTCAGAAAAAATTGGACTGACAAAATCCAGAATTTAGTTTTGTTTGTTGGAAAATTTTCCTTTTCTAATTAGGACCAGGTTCTTACACTGGTAGTTGAATGCCACGAGCTGCAAACAGCTGAGAACGTCGGGCGGATGCTCAGGAACAGAGCTCAGGGGATAATCAACAAAGGAAGTTTTTCTGCTTTAGGCAAGGACTACCCAGAATCAGCCTTGGGGCAGAATCAGTTTGAGATAAGCTATTTTTAACAATGTACAGAGAAATACAGTGGCTTTATTTTTTTTTTTTTTTAATATGAACAGCAGATGTGAAAAGTCTGTTCATATTTACGACAAGTCATGGCAGTTTCACTTACGAAGAAAGTCTTTGCTTGCTGTGAAAAGCAGGAAACTACCACAGCTGGTAGAAGTGCCTTACTACATTCTTAAAAGTAATGACATTGTGTATCACCATTAGTTTACTTGGTTAGCATTATATAAAACTTTCCTTTATATTTTCCATCACCACTTAGGTATTTTCCTTGTCGAGCATTGCAGAACACTGAAATGATTATCAGAATTACACTGTGTTTTGGGCCCCAGAAACTTAATAAGTGAAATTACAGACAGGCTGTGGTACTTGGGAGCCACAGGATTCATATGGAAAACATCTGTCCATGGTGAGTCCTGCTGACTGAGGCTGGCCTTGCAGGGCCCATCAGCTCTGTGTGCCCAGGGGGACACTCCGAGAGAGACACAGTTTGTGACACTGGATGTAAAATACGTGGAAATGGATTTCCATGCTTCTCTCTGGGGGAAGGGGGGGAGCACAGCCACTGCAGGTTGTTTCATCTGCTGTGGTACCTGTTGGATGCTCTGGCTACGGAGTATTTAGGCTTCGCTTTCCTTCTCGGAGTCTGGAGTTTTTTCCCCTCAACTTTTGTTTTTTCACATCTTTGGGAAAACTAGTGCATGCTTGCTTTGTGAGTATCATGGGCTCATGAATTATCACTTGCTGCTGTCTTCATTGTATGATGTGTTTACATTTAAAGGTGCCTGTATAACTTAAGAACAACCTTAAATGGACTTGAAATGTCAACAACATTACTTTGCAAATTAGAGAGATTCACTTTTATCCTGTAGTGTTCACCACACAGAACAATATGGATAATAATTTCTTTAACAAGCCATATTCCTTCAACATTTTTCACTACTTAGAGTAAAAAGCCACTTAAGTGATTATTCCATGTAGAAATCTCTGAACTGGACAAGAAAAGTTCATGTGTGATAACTGAACTCGATTTATAACATTCATGAGAAAGGAGAAAGGGCAAAATCTAACACTTTGGAGTGCACAGATCAGTTCATTTTACAGGTTGTTTTCTGAGATGGAACCAACACAAATTTCAAACTGTATTTTTAAGTTATCTTTTTACTGTTTCCCAGCAATGGTTACCTATTAAAATGATCCAAGGAAGTTACAGAAACACCACTACAGATTATGCAGTAAAGCAACAAATTGCAGATTTCAAATTTAGCCACTGATTATGTTATTCCAGATGGGTTTTTTTAATGACTGTTTGCACAAGAACAGCCCATTATTCATAGCAGTGAATGGATACAGAGCTGTGAGCAAAACTGAGTAAGAATCAAATAAACATTCACAGATCACCTGATTTTCACCTGAACTGTAATTACAAGGAGTTATGCTCATGCCCCTATCAGCTCCTCCAAAGATAATTTTCAGCTTGATTATTTTGATAGTTTCCTCCTTTGTTTCTAGGGGAAGAAAAAAAGACAATACCAATTTCTCTTGAAATAAGAAGTAGTCTGGACTAGCACTAAGCCTGCACATACTTGGACAGATTTCATAAGAACAAGTTCATTTTTCCGAAGACTGTGTTTAGAAGATGTTTTCATCTGGCATTGAAAACATCTAAAAATAAGCAGCATACCATCTCTATTTATTAGACAAAACTAGTTTTGACTTCACAAAACCCAGCTTTAATTTATCCTACTATTTTCTACTTCGTGCATATTTATGTAAATCTCACTTGTGAAACAGGACATCAGTTTCATTTTGTTGCATATTTCCATTTTATAGCACTTGTTGCAATATATTTGGCCTTAGCTCCCTCAAACTGGGCAAACACACATAACATGCGGCCATGTGCAATGTCCTGTGTTTGGAACAGTTGCCCAAAGAGGCTGTGCAGTTTTTATCCTCAGAGGATCTCAAAATCAGACAGGTAACACCCTGACAACCTCATCTGACCTCAGTGCCGACTGCTCTGAGCAGGCCTTTGAACTAGAGACCTCCTGAGGTTCCCTCTAACCTCAATTGTTCTGTGTTTCTATACTAAAAATTATTAATGTTAATCAAATATAAAATCGCGATACACATATATAATGAGAATATGGTTCCAGAAAATTAAAATTGTGTTATTTCTGGTGTGCTCTGACCTTCCATTTGCAAATCTGAAACTCAGATTTATTTCTAATGCTTTGGGTATTTATTGTAGGTTGTCAGAGTGGTTTAAATGCCATGTTCAATGTTCTTTACCTTGTACCAAACTTTAATTCCTTGACAAGAGATGAAAAAATGAATCAATTTAATTGGAAAATGAAGTAATTATTGTCTGTGTAATGCCTGTATGTAAGATTTGTGATTGATACTCTCAATTGCTGACTTTCCCGGTCCAGCGGCTGAATGCGTGTGTTTTGTTTGCTGCCTGAAGATTCCCACTTGTTCTGTTTGCCCTCCTCGCAGGTTCAGGAGCACATGGCAGACAGCCCCTGGCATGGAGGCACAGAAGCCACCCCCAGATTGCCCCATCCCAGCCTGTTCCCTGCCGGCCCAGCAGGGCTCCTCGGATCCCAGCCCGGGCAGTGCGGTGGCCCCGGAGCAGGCGCTGTCCCAGCCCGTGTACCTCAAAGCCCTCACCATCCCGCTGTACCAGCCCGTGCAGGCGGGATGTTTCCAGCCACACGGGCACTTCGTGACCGCCAGGAGCTGCGTCCACCTCGACAGCAGCAACATTCCCCTCATCCTGAACCCCCTTGTCCCTCCGGAGGGCCCGGATCAGCCTCAGTCAGTTTTTCAGAAACAGCTTGGGCAAAGTCTAACACTGAACATAGTCAGCACTTTACCAGTTTTATCATCCCCAAGTTCTTTTGTAAATGCATCTCTGGGAAGTCCAGGAAGATCCAAGAAAGCTGGGAAATATATCTGCAAACACTGTGGACGAGATTGTTTGAAGCCAAGTGTCCTTGAGAAGCACATTCGCTCTCACACAGGAGAGAGGCCCTTTCCATGCACCACCTGTGGCATCGCATTTAAAACTCAGAGCAACTTGTATAAACACAGAAGAACTCAAACACATGTCAACAACACCAGGCTGCCCTCAGACTCCGACATCAGTGGGGTATCAGAGCAAAATGAGAGAGCAGCAGAGAGCACCACCCCACCCCAGGGCAGCAAACTACTGAGCAGCCGTGATGAGGACGAGGGGGTACAGAGGAAACAAGTGAGTTCAGGGACCAGCGCTGGACCAGACACTAAGAAACTTCATGAGCTTTCACTGCCAGCAACAAGCACTTCACCATTTTTTTCAGAAAATCAAGAAATAACAAATCAATCCTTCAGTTCAAAGGCTAATCAGGGGGTTCCTGAAAGAGAACCTCACAGTTTACCATCTCCAGGAGCTTTGCCAAATGGTCCATGTCAGAGAAAGAAGATGCAGGAGCAAAGAACTCCAACTGCCAATAAGCATATTCAGTTGCAAAGGCAGCAAGCAACCTCTTCAGAGAAACAGTGGGATTACAAGCCATTGGACTGCAAGCTGAAGAAGTGTGAGAGCACCGACTCGGGGTACCTGTCGCGCTCCGACAGCACAGAGCAACAGATGGCATCACCCAGCCCTCTGCACAGCCTCTGCGAGCACAGCACGGAGCTGGAAAGCGAAACCGCCCTCAGCAGCCCCAGGTGTGCCTCCGGAAGCACTGCAAAGCCAGAGGCAGCCGAGAAAGCTGCAGCCTCCATGCTGGAGAAAAAGAGGCTGGAAGAACACATCTCAAAACTTATTTCTCATAACAAAAGTGTGGTGGATGATACGCAGCTGGACAACGTCAGGCCCAGGAAAACTGTCCTCTCTAAACAGGGAAGCATTGACCTGCCGATGCCTTACACATACAAAGACTCTTTCCATTTTGATATCAGAACTTGTGATGTAAATAGGAAAAAGAATCTTGCCCTTTGTTCAGCAAAGTCTACCTTTACACCCCTGGAGAAATGCAAGCCAATGTTTTTCCACTCGGTTCCCACCCAGTTCTCCACAACCATCGACACTGTGCCTGTTACTCGGAGCAACTCCTTGCCGTTCGTGGAGGGAGCAAGGATGGTCCAGGAGAAACCAGGTTGCTCAAAACCACTTTCTCTTACTAAGCAGTCTGTGAACACGGGCACTGCTGGTTTGCTGCCTAGCAACAATCTTGCTGCCAGTTCAGTGGATTTCCCTAACAGCCATCCCCGAGCTCTAGTCAGACAAACAGCCGTGGATGATTTGCCACTAAGTAATGTGGTGGATCATCCTCCTCCATCAGAAGAGTTGCAAGGGAGTAAAAAGTATGGGGCTGGAGAAGCAATCAGTGCTAAAAATAAGAAACACAATCAGAGGAAGTTAAAGATGTTCTCTCAAGAAAAATGGCAAATGTATGGAGATGAAACATTTAAGAAAATCTACCAAAAAATGAAAAGCAGTCAAAACACCAAGAAAATGAAACAAAGGGACACTAAGATTACAGATATTACAAGCCTCACTCCTGACTCAAAGGAATCAGCCAGCAGCACTGAAATTACTGAGGAAAGAGATGGCAGGAGCTCTGTAAGTGACAGTCATTCCTCTCTTGTGACAGCAGCTTCAAACGTGGGCAAATCAGGAACCTGTGCTGATGGTAATCATGTTCTACAGAACGTGTGCTCTGAGGAGACTGCAGACAGTGTGTCCTACCTAATGGAGACATCGCATTCCGTGAATGCTGGTGCAGAGACTGTAAGGAGTAAAACTTCCCAAGACCCCAGTGGCAGTGACACAGAGAAATGCACAGCTGGGAGCAGCACAGGGCGAGCTCCAAGCAGTTGTGAGCTCAGGCTCCAGAATGCTGAGTGTCAGCCCAGCAGTCACAGAAGGAATGATGACTCCTTGCCAGTACAGAGTAGCAACTGGGAAAACCCAAGCCCTGGGAAAGAATCCAGTACATTTGAATTAGATTGTAAAAGCGCTACACATGATTATGGAAACCATTGCAGGACTAAGGAAACTGGCCAGCCCAGCCTCTGGGTCAATGGCAACAACAGAGAAACTTCAGGGAAATCTCAGAATTTACCATCAGAGAGAAAAAAGCTGAAGTTCGAAGTGGAGAAGACACAGACTGTCATTTCCATGTCCTGCCCTAGTCCCAGTAGCAAAACCAGTGCAGTAAGTGAAGCAGAGAGAGTCCATTGCTCTGGCACTCTGTGTCTTTCCACAGCTCCAGTGATATTCTCCAGTAAAGAGGAGCAAAAATTGAGCACAGGAATTAAGGAATCCACTGAAGGTACTGAGAACATGGAATATATGAAAACAATCAAACTCCCCACAAAAGCTCTTAGTTACAGTGACTCTGATGTTCTTTCACATACAACTGGTATCTCAAAAGCTTCATTGGTGGGATTTTTAGGGCCTGAACTAAGGGGAAGTGATTGCAACTCTTTTGCCTTGCACAATGCAACAGATAAAGATGACAAAACATGCCCTGTGAAAACAAGAGCAAAAGCACCGATTTTCAGTGACAATGCTGTGGATGTGTCTTCTAAAATTCATCATCTGCAATCTGGTCATTTAACTCCAGTCCCACAACAAAATGCCTTTTCTCCAAAATATATCCTTAAATTGCCACAGGACAAGAGAGCATCAAATTTGTCACTTTTGCCTATATCTGAACAGATTACACCTTGCACATCTGAGACAGGCACCTTAACCATGCCCTCCTGCTCCTCCAGCAGTGGGTCACTCCATTCTCATCCCAGTGACGTGGTTTGGGCCCCTTTACAATTTGAAGTGAGACAAAAGGTTGGCAAAGGAGAGTTCCGATGGAATGTACACACAAACTCCATGAAAACTCCAGGATTTTGTTCACCAGTCAACCCAGAAACAACAAGTATCTTAACCACAGCAGACAACACCTTTTATAACCAAAACTTCAAGCAGCAGGATATGGCAAGAGTTGATTGGAAAAACAAGCAGAACAAAGATAAATTAAATTATCAAAGGCAAACAGAAGAGAAGCCGATGAGCATGACTACTGGTTCTACACAGACTCCAAAGAAGAAGATATGCTTTACTTCTGTGTATACAAGTGGCTTTTTCATATCAGCTGACATCAAAGATGAGAGAAAGGTTTTACATCATCTTTGCTCAGGAAGTGACTCTTTGATAAAGACGTCGGTTTCTAGCAAGGGTGCAGAGCCACCAGTCGAGGGGTGGAACAGAGGGGGAAGTCCATGCACCCTCAAGGACAGTTCAGCACCACTGCAGGCCACACAGCACTCTCAGAGCTCAGCAGACAACTCCACTTACTTCTGCCATTCTTTTGGCACGTTTTATTGCCGCACTCTCACCACTCACTGTAAAGAATTGCCAGTGCTCCCCCACAACAACCAGACTTGCTCCTCTGGCAGTTTAACAGTACCAGGCATGAAGGGCACCTTCCCATCCCTCAGTGCTGAGCCACGACTAACCTGGTGTTGTTTGAGCAGGAGCCTCCCCCTGCCCGCAGAGCAGAAGGGCAGTGCAGACTCTGCCTACTCCTCCATGCACTCCTGCGACAGGGGATCCAGCACCGACTGCCCCCTGTCCAAGTACGACATCTCTATCTTCAACATGAAAAACATTAGCAAGACTGTGGCATATGGCTTAACAAACACAAGCTTAAAAACACTGGTTTCATCCTTTTCTAAAGGACAACAGATGCAGGAGGTAATATTAATAATCCTATTTGCTTTCTCGAGAGGGTGTTATTGGCTGACAGCCCATCCTCACCCTCTTATTAGAAAAATGAAATAATTATCAGAAGTATATTTATGGGCATCTACAGGTTTTTGTTGATATATTTTTGTAAGATGAACCTTATATTCACTTGATGCATGACAAAGATATACTTTTATATGAATATTTGAGTTTCTTTCACTTGACCATTTTGGTAAAAACTGGCTAGTGAGAAGAGTGAATTTCTATTTCTTGATTTTTTTCCCCTTGTGGGTATATTTTATATGGTGACTAGAAAAAAATAGGAATAATTCACAGTTGTCCTATTTCTGCTATTTCAAAAGAGCACAGATTTCCATTCTCTCAGTCAATGTAATTCACAGTTTTAATTTACTTCATTTTTCCCCAATATTCTCAACAGTTAAGCTCAGCAGCTCCTGGTGGTGCTTTCAAAAGTATTCCAGAGCAAAAGAAGAAAACAGTAGTTTGCAAAAAGGAAAAATTCTCAACAAATAGACACAAGAGGAGCCACAAACAGAAAAAGATTAAAGTCACCCCCAAATGGTAAGGAATATGGTTTGCAGCTTCTCTAGATACAGACATAATTTTGCTGAAATGGGTGTGAAAAGTTAATGGAAAATAAAAAGTCATCCCCAAAATTCAACCATATCAAAATTGGGGGGAAAAAATAAATCTCTCAGAAAGAGCTGTTCTTATACTGTGGCGATTCCCCAAAGGTAAACCACAAAAAACAGCAATTCGTGGTTTATTACCAGGAACAGACTTTTCTAAGTCAAACACACATATCCCAAAGAAAGGGGATGACCGGTGAGTTGAGTCTCACTGTGCTTTATAAGTTATTCTTATCTGTCAAAACTGTCAGCGTTTACTTTTGCTTGATGGGAACCAAAATCCTTCCGTTTTTAATCCTGTTACAGCTCAGAGCAGAGTGCGAGGCCCTTTTGTCCTCAAAAGGTCCATATCCTGAACTGATATTCACAGGAGAACGCAGAAGAATAAATATCAAGTTTAACACAAACTAACAAAACCATCTGTAGTTCAAAGGATCATTTGGTTTAAATGAAAAGCAGGAAGAATTTGAGCATAAAACTATCAAAGACACATTGTCTCCATCAGCAAAGTTCCCCTGCACTTAATGGGAGTTCAGATCTGTGGATTTAGCCGCTAATCTTTCAGGAGTGTGGGGCAGCAGAATGGCTGATGAATTGCTTCAATAAGAAACACATATTGCGTACATATATCCCTCTGATTCTATTGCATGACCAAAATCAGACAGAGCGACTCCCTTGAGGACAAATCAGTGTCAGTAACTTAATCACTGTGCCTAGTTCAGCAAACAGAACAAAAATAGAAGACTCAGGTCTATGTCATCCAGCCCAGTGATACTCCTCTAGGACTTTTTTCTGGTTTGTTTTTTTGGTGGTATTTTGTTGTTGTTGTTTTTCCTGCTGGTCTCAGAATTTATGTATTTTCCTATATCAGATAATTACAGGGATTCAATTAAGTACAGCCTCCTGAAAGCTCAGATCACACATGATAGTAGCCAACTGGCCCAACTGGTAATCAAGAAATTGAATGTAATTTTCTAACACACCAAACACCTGAATAACCACGTCCTTTTAGATTTACATCTTGCTCTGTGTGTGGTGACAGTCCACTGATTTAAGGATGGGACCTTCCAGTATATTTTGGTCTCAGTTATTCAGAGTTACTGAAAGATCTATACAGAGTAGAAAACAAAGCAGAATTGGACTAGTCAGTGTGAGTTTTTTAAATAACTGAAATACTTCTGCTGTTCCTTAGTGATGATCAACAGGTGGCACATAAAAAGTGAAAAGTAAGAAAGCCAAAAACCACACAGCCTCAGGTAATTCCTGTATGAGTCAAGTCTTTGTTTTAAATTCCAGATATAGGAAAAAGGATCTGTTATTCTTTAATCATCTTCTCTTAGAGAACAAGGATTTACTGAATCCTACAGAAAAAAAAAGTAATAAAATAATTGTGGGTCTCTTGCCTAAAATCCTGATTTTTTTTTAATTTCACATTAAAAAACATCTCTTTCACAGGAGCAAACTGCTGTTAGATTTAACATCTGTGATGAGGTGGTTTTATTGTACTCTGGCTGCTTTCACATGTCCCATACTTGTTTACCCTTTCAATGCCACTGGCACTGCAGGTACAGAGGGAGGCACATCCATGGATATGCTCAGCTGAGAGTGAACCGGCTGAGCAAGAGGCCCTGTTTTCCCAACAGAGCACTGGATGCTCTGAGAAAGGGCTATTCATCACAACCCCCCAGGTTTAATAAGCATAAGAAGTGCCATTCTCCTCAATCAAAGGTGCAAGGTAAGTATCTCGAATTTTTTTGGTTTTAAATTGCTGTTAGTTCAGTGATATGACAAGAAATGCAGTAAGTTTTAGCATGTGGGGGAATAAAAATCAAACTAAAAGTTTCTTCACCTTCTTTTCAATAGAAAACTACCTACACCAGCAAAATTCCACCTCAGACAAACCACTCTGCAGAAGGAAAAAAGAAGGAAGGAATAACTCAGGAATATCTTCCCATACCGAAAACTTAAACCATGTTAAGCAAAAAGACAAAATGGATAAAAAAGTAGGTATTTTACCTTAATTCCTGCATTAATTAAAACTTGAATTATATTCAACCGTTTTAAAGTTGTGACCACTTTGCACCACAGATTTTGCTTAAAATGTGTTAAAGGTATTACTGGGCGTTAAAACATGATAAAAACTTACTAATGTTAGAATAAGCTTTTTAAAAAGAACAATTAAACTTGCATCGATTGGACTGATTTGCTCCAGATTGAAAATTTTAAATGGAAGTTTTTCCCCTCTCCTAATTTCTCCAGGAACAAATCAGGGAACACCCAGGAACAAACATGTCTGCCCAGAAGGTTTCGGCTCCTCTGGGAATCGCTGTGAGAGCTCCTTCCTTTCCCTCCCCAGCTCCCACACCCACGCAGCAGGTGGGCAGGGACGTGGCCATTTGCTGCTGGGTGGCACAGCCCCTGGTGCCCCCGCCAGCCGGGCATCCCCGGCACAGCCTCCCCACAGACCCAATGGCCCCTTCCTTTGGGTCTTGCCCTTCTGGTTTTACAAACACAGGCACAGGTGACCAACCCGACAGCACAAACCCAGGGGCTGCTGCTCCTCTTTCCTTACATGTGGAAACAAGCCAGGAAAACGCACGGAGTGTGGAGTCAGAGAGCCGAGTGTTTGGAATGTCAGACCCCGCCTCGGGAAGGGAGAAACCTCCAAGTGAAGAAAACACGTATTCACCTCCCAAGGAAAGCTCAGCTCCCAGTTCCCAGCCTGGATGCTCACGCTTATTTGGATCAAAAGCAGAGTCTCTCCCCGAGTCAGCCACAAGGGCTCACTTACCCAGCAGACAATACACAGAGCGGGCAAACCTGTCTCCGAATCTCCTGGCCCTTCATGGAAGCACAGATGGGAACAGATCCCACCTGCAGCCCAATCCCTATGGAAGGCCACATGGAACAGCTACTACTGCCTTTAAGAAGCCCCCGGTTTCTCTCAGATCCCCCGAGTTCAAGAGTTACTCTGTAACACCTTCCAAGACGTACAAAAAGAGAGGTTTGGAGATGATGAGGAAACAAACGCGAGTGGAGTACGATGACACGAGCAGTGATGATGAGGACAGGCTGGTTATAGAAATATAGCAGTCTGGCTGCTCACATGGGGCTTGTGTGACAGGAGGAAGTGCCAGGCATGTCTGATCCATATTTCTGAAACACCTTAACAGCAGCAAAGCCATTCCTCTGTGCAAGAGGCAGAATTCTCTTTGGAAGAGTCTTTTCTTTCAAGGACTACAACTTTTTTTTTTTTTTTTAAAAAAAACATGCTTGTTTGAGACTGGCATCACACATTTAAGTGCAAGAGGTAAACCTGTGTTTCTGATGGGTTTCCAGCATTGTTGAGATCCTTGTCACCCACACAGAATTCCCACAAGTGCTGGCTGCCAGTGGGTGTGCTGCTCAAAGCCTGCAGTGTATTTGGTTACTTCTAACAATACAACAGCAGCAGCTTTCTCAGTGTACGAGCTAAGACTTCCTGGAAGGGTATGGATGTGTTCTCTTCCATATACTCCTCTTTTCTTGTAGTCACTGCCATCTGCACTGGGAGTGACACACTGGCATTAAGGGGAAGATCTGCTCCATAAGTATCTGTGGTATTGGAAGATTCTGGAAAAATGCTGACCCTTTTTCCATGTTGCACAAATGTCAATGCTTCTGTGTGAGAAATGACACAAGCATGCTTTGCTTTGTGTTTCGTGCCTTTTATGCCAAGATCTACTCAAATATTCTAGATTTCTAGGTGGAGAATATGGGTGTTAGCTATTGATATTTCCTTGTGGTAAAATTTCTGACAAGGATTTTCTCATTATATTCATCACATTGTGCTCCAACCAAGGTCATCTGGAACGTCTCGTTTTTATTGTAATTTTAACTGCAATGATGCTCTTTTATTGAGGGTAAAGAAGCTATATGGTATAGCTTGTTTTCTTTTTTTAACAAAGAGTTTTGTGCTACAAACCCTAAAATTTACTGGTTCCATGTGAATAAATAATTAGATATTTCAACTTGACCAGGTGTATTCACTTGCTTGATTAAACTGATAAACACAAAAAACATTACAGTCAAATTCTACCCTTAAACTTCTGCTGTTCTTGCACTGTGACTCACATAGGGTTTAATGGATCAGCCTACGTGGGATATTTGGAGTTGCTTTTACTTCAGTCATGCACAGGTAAAAGTTTATACAAAGAAATCTATAATATACTGGATGAGAAAAATAAAAGTATACGAGCAAAAAGATGCCAAAACATTCAGCTGCTTCAGATATTTTCCATCTTCATCTTCAAACTCCTTGTGTATCATTGTTAACAGTACTATGGATGACAAGAAAGTGTTTGGTTTTCACCAGTAGCCTCCACAGCAATGACATTCACCTCTTGCTTGTGCAAGAGCTAATTGTTATAATATATGGACATATAACGAATCTGCTATATAAAGGTTTTTGCATAATATTTCTGGCTAAATGCTATGTTTTCAAGTGGAATTTCTAGATCAGTAATTTAGAAATATTCTAATGGCACACTCAGAAGTGCTGTGCAAAGAAACATTTATACTGCATATATTTTACAGCATAAAATATAGAAATTTCCCTGTCATGCTGCAGCTGTAGATGGAAGAAAAATGAGACAAGTTTAAGCTGAGAAAGTAAATTTTAAACTCCACTTCCTGACAGAAGTAATCCTTCATATTTTAGCCCACTATACTTTATAAAAATTTGCCTTAACATTAGTTTTTAAAAGTCCCCGTAGATCTACGGGGGCACTTTAACAGGATCACTGTGACTGTAGCACAAATCTGAGCCACAACAACCCTTGGAGGAGTCGGGTCTGAGTCATGTGCACCAGTGTGTGGGGACTGTGGTAAGGGTCTTGGTTTGAGTTAGGGCACTCAGGGAGTTGGCACACCCAAAGCCAACTGGCCACATGGCTTTCCAGAACACACAAGCACAGGCAGGCAAACTGCTCCCTACCTGTTACACTGCAGAACTCTCAGCCTTGCAGTGATGTGTTTAATTCACTTGCAAGTAGCTGAACATCAAAACCACATGAGGGCACCAGGCACAGAGGGAAAACTCTGAGCTTCTTTATCTCTCAAAGTCAGCAGCAGTTCTGAAGGATGGTTGCTCTGCTCTAAGCAAATCTGAAATTGCTTTGCACATGAATGAATCTCATCAACGTTTTCCTCCTTCTAGCAAAGGAAGCAAATTAATAAGGAATGTTGATTGCTGATAAGGTCTATATTCAACTTCAACACCTACATCCACCCAGACAGGCTGCAAAGCAGGGGATGTTTCAAATTTTACCTTTTTAGATGTGAACACATTTTTTCTTATTCTTTCAGACTTTTATATTAGATCGTATTAATTATTGATACTTCACTGACCTGCTCAGGGTGCAAACCAACCAGAGCAAGCCCTGAGATCACCAACAAATACAAAGATACACCTTGAATACAAGTCTGTCTTGGAGCCACTGGAATTGGCTCCGTAGGGGAAGTTTCCAGCAGCTTCTCACAGAAGCCACTCCTGCAGCCCCCTTGCTACCAATCCAGTAGAGTATCACTTTATTTAGGGCTGAAGCAGACTTCCTTTCCATGGCTTCCTACTCCTGAAGCCTTGTTTGTCCATACCTTCCCCAAGGCACAATGCCTACAATATTTAGTGCTTCTGTATAAGCACTCCTGCCACCCACAGGGAATGGTACCTAAACACATGGATAGCTGGGTTTGTGTTCTGCCTGGGCCTTATTTGCACAACCAAATTTGTTCCCATTCACCAGTGTTTATAGTATAATAATTTTCATGTAGTTAAGCAGCTTTGTTAACCCATTAATTTTACCTTACGGATTTGTGTGGAATTACAGCCACAGATTAAGACTTTTGGCCTGTATTTTTCATTTACCATCAGCATTCCTCGAGAGTCACATGGATGAAAAGGTCAGCAGTGGGGTTTTTTCAGACTTTTCAATACTGTGAGGTTTTAACAGCTCATCTAGTGTGTCCTGGTGGAACTGGATAAATGTCACGTAGAAGTACATAAACTTGGGAGCTGTGTCTTCCAGGGAGATGTAATGTTACCACAGTTTGGTTACAGGCCATCCTCTTAAGTACTTAAATAAAAAGAAGTGGTTTTCTTTCTCACAGTCCAAGTCAAAGTAGCTATTGGCTACTCATGACAACTGCCTAAATATGTTCTGTATTTACATAATGCTTGAGTTTAGAGGAGCTACAAGAGCCAGTTAAATAAGGGGTGAACTCACTTGAACAAATTTGTGGGTGCTTTGCATAGTAGTCAAAAAGGATTCTTGTGCCAGGGGTGTGTAAACTGTTTTAGCTTTAACAACCCCATTATATAAGTCTCATTATCAGTCCCTAAATGATTGTTAGGGTTTAAAAACCAAACCAAACCAAACCAAGGTGATTCTAATAGTGTCAACTAATCAATCCACAATCCATTTTTTTTTAAAGCATCACAAGTTGTGTTTTTGATTCACTGCTTGACAAAACAAGCAATGCTGGTACCCCATTGAGTGTAACATCAGGAGCATGCACTTAATCCAGCAAGCACTGGAAGTGTTTCAGAGTGAGCTAGTTGAGATATATTAAACTCAGATTCTTTTCAGGCTCTTATGCCATTAAGCAAAGGAGCAACTGGATGAGAGCCTTGGGAGCTGTTTCATAACCTACTGTGGGCTTGTTTTCAGCTGCCTCTGACAGCCCCTCAGGTCCAGCCGTGCTGCTGAGCTCAGTCCTCCCGGACCAGCACAGGCAGTTAAGCCTTGACAGAGCCAGGCTTCGGTTCCACTCTGTGGATTGCACTCACCCTCTCCAAAGCAAAGCCTCTTGCACATTATAGGGGTATTCACAGAGCAAAATTCAGCTCACATCAACAGCCCTCCCCCCTTGTTTTACACTGATAGAGCTATAATCAGTGTTAATATTTAAAAATCTTTCTATGATTTATCATTCTCTATTATACAGACCCCATTCAGATTTTTCTTGAAAAGTCCTTCTCGTTTCATTGCACATGCCCAAATAAAACATTTTTGTCCCAAACACACAGCTGAGAGTATGACAGGATCATTCAGATGAGCTGCTGTTGTCCGTTTTTCTCTAGAGAAAGAAGCCATTACAGAAATTTTCCCCTCTCCATCAAATGGTAAATGCCAAAAAAAAAAAAAAAAAATAAAAGAACAAAATTGATTTCCGTAACATGCTTTGGCAGCCACTGAGGTGAACAGTGAAATGGGGGAAAGGCAGAAAGGGTTGTTCCCACCTGTGTTAGGAAACCACAGTCTGAGAAGAGGAATACTTTAGTGGGAAGCTGAGCCAGGACTATAATAGTTACCTCAAATCTCCCAACTTGTACGTACAAATGCAACAACGAGATTGGCACGAGCAGCAGTTCAGAGAGCTCTGTGCACATACACGCCTGTGAGTGTTGGCTGCAAGGAGGGACAGCGAAAATTACACTCCTTAAAAAGTCATTTGACCATTAGCTCTACAATGCCTCTTAATGTTCCCATTGCTCGCAGGGAGTCATTTGCATGGAGCTCCTCAAATGGAAGGCATAAAACAGATCAGACCATGAGTAGTTTGTATTCCAGCTCATCCCTCTCATGAAGTTTTGTGTAACTTTGTTGATTCTAGTTACGGGTTATGTCAGCTCCAAATGGAGCAAATATTCAAAAGGGAAATGATACAAAGGTCTCAGACCTCAAATCACTACTTGTCCAGAAGCAAGAAAGTAAATACAGCAAAATAAAGCATAAAAAATCAGCCTCATCCTGCACAATATTATGAGGCTTAAGAGATTATATAAAAAGGATTCACCAACTTTGATTTAAAAAGAAGAACAAAAGCAAAATGGTCATTATTACATGTTTGATATGAAAAACACCAAACCTTTTTTTATTTGTACCAGATGTGGATAGGCAGATGTGAACTGCTGAACAATATTCAGAGAAGAGGAATTAGGGAAATATCCATAATTAATAACATGCCTGTGGAAACATGTTCTGTGCTTCAAAAAGAATTCAGGTGGTATTAGAACTGGAAGAACCTCTTTATCCTGAAGATGTTGACAAATTTGAAGAAATTCCAAGCAGTGAAAAAAAACCCAAACTGATTGGGAAACAGATTACTTGTGCAGAAAGATGAAAGGAACCAATCTTCTGCTCTCAGTTACACCAATGTGGTCCAGTTAAATTAAGTGACAATGTACCAAGAGAACCAGGAGAAAAGCTTGATTGAAACATACGATGTGAAGGATTTGCTTGGAAATGCTCAGAGGAAGAATTCCCTCTAGGAAGGAAAGGAACTGGTAAAACATTTGGGGGAAACAATAGGTCCTGTAGGATTTAAACTGAGAAGAGGGAAAAATACAGGCAGAGAATGTTCCACTGCAGTTGCATCTTTTGAATCCCTCCTCTGGGATATTTAACATGGAGCTAGAACAGATCCACTCACTGTACAAAATAATTACACACAGGAGGTCACCAGAGAATGCAATCAGGCAGTTCTGCTGCTGGATATCCCTGTCATTCATGGAATCCCACACAATGTCTACCTTCATTGTTGCTATGCCTACATCCTTTATTTCTCTCCACCTTAATTCACACAGTAGTGACTAATGCATTATGAAAATTTATTCAGGCTGGATCAGTTACTAAAATGTAATTGCATTGCCTTTGTGTGCTGTCTACCAGATGTGCCATTTTGTATTCATCAAGAACACGTTGTGTAAGAAGAGCTCCTCAAACAAAAAAATCACTATTCTTGGTTTAATTACAATGACACTGCAAAAAAAAAAAAAAAATAGGGCCAGAAGAACAATCTTATCACTTATCCTTGTCTCCTGGACAACAGATCAAGAGAGTTTCTAAGACAGATCTGAAAATAAAGACACAGAATCATTAAGGTTGGAAAAGACCTCTAAGATCATCGAGTCCAACCCAGCACCACCACCTTGTTCACCACTGAACAACGTCCTCAAGTACCATATCCACACATCTGTGAACATTTCCAGGGAATGCACCACTGTCCCACTTCTCTGGGCACTCTGTTCCAATGACTGACCACCCTTTCTGTGAAGTAATTTTTCCTAATTTCCCATCTGACCCTCCCCTGGTGCAATTTGAGGCCATTTGCTCTTGTCTTGTCACTTGTTACCTGGGAGAAGAGACTGACCCCACCCCTACATCACCATTTCACGTGGTTGTAGAGAGTGATAAGGTCTCCCCTGAACCTTCTTTTCCTCAGGCTGAGCCCCCCAACCTGCTCCCCATCAGACTTGTGCTCCAGACTGTTTTCCAGCTCCATTCCCTTCTCTGGACACGCTCCAGCCCTTCACTGTCCTTCTTGTCATGAGGGGCCCAGAACTGCCCCCAGGATTCGAGGTGGGGCCTCACCAGTGCTGAGTACAGGGGGATGGTCACTGCCCTGGCTCTGCTGCCACACTAGGGCTGGTACAGGCCAAGGTGCCATTGGCCTTCTTGGCCCCCTGGGCTTGTGTTGAGCTGCTGTCAACCAGCAGCCCCCCCAGGTCCCTTTCTGCCAGGCAGCCTTTGGCTGGGAGACAGTCAATGTTCTCCCCAGTACTGGCACCTTGCTGTGGGTTTGGATTTAGAATGATTCTGGTAACACATCGATGTGTGATGTGTGGCTGAGCAGTGCTGCCTGCAAGGCAGGGACTTCTCAGTTCCCCATGCAGTGCCCACCAGGAGGTGCACAAGAAGCCAGAGGGGGCCACAGCCAGGACAGTTGGTCTGAACTGGCTAAAGGGATGTTGTCATGGTCACAATTGCTGCTCACAGCCTGGCTGGGCATTGGTCAGCAGGTGGTGAGCAGCTGCATCCCTTGTGCCCATCACTTGTTTCTCTTGGGTTTTATTTCTCTATTTTTTGTTGCCTTCCTTTTCAACATTATTATTATTATTGTGTTTTATTTTACTTCAATTATTAACCTGTTCTTAACCTCAAAACCCACAGGTTTTGCCTTCTTCCTGATCCTCTTCCCATCCCAGAGGAGGTGGGGTGTGAGTGGGCAGCCGTGTGGTACTGAGCTGTTGGCTGGGATCAAACCATGACAGTCTTCTTTGGCACCCAACCTGGGGCATGACAGGTTGGGACAACAACAGATCTGGTTAGAACACATAAGAACAATTCTTTTATAAGCACTTATTAGATTAGTTTAATGGTTGCTAGTCACAGTGTGTACTCTCAGAATTGGTGTGCTTGTTCTTAAAGTTGCATCATGCAATACTTGCAGTGTGTGTTCCTTAGTGTGCTGTTTATCCCGTGGGAACTAGGATAAGGTATCATGTCACTGGACTTTGTAATGCTGGCATATGATATGATATGATATGATGTGATATATGATATGATATGATATGACATGATAGAAGCGCCGGTTGTGAGACTGACCCCGTGTCTGTACCCAGCTGTGAATGGCAGGAACCATCTATGGGAAACATCTACAATTACACCTTTAACCTGCCCTCAGGGAGCCAACCTAGGGAGGGGACACCTTCCCTATGGAGGGGACACCTTCCCACACCTTCCCTATGGAGGGGACACCTTCCCACACCTTCCCTCCCCTGCCAGGCTGATTACAGTGCCATTTTTGAGAGTTTTGAAAATTCTGAATACCCTTGGGATGCTGAAACCAGCACAATCCTATTGCTGAGAACCAGAATGGTGCTGAATGTGTTTAAGAACGTTATCCAGAGAGCTGCCCCGAGGCTGGACAGTGCTGAGTTATGGGTGTGTGGGGCAGCATGGATGAGTACCCAGGACAGTGGGAACCTCCCACATTTTGGAACTTCACCTCTGAACAAGTGCAGAAAACTGATTGGAAAAAGTCAGGTAGCACTCTGGCAGTTCCGGAGGGATAATGGGCCTAGTAGCCTGGAATTAGAGGGTAGGGAAGCCAACCAGCTGGAATCACTCTCTAGGGAAGGAGGCATTGACAAGGCATTTGGAAAAGGGGCTCAAGTCCTCAGCCTCTAGAGGTGACTCCTGTCAGGTATGAAGGAAAGATGTTCCTTCAAGGAAGATGTTTGGTGGCAAGTGGGCCACTGTGGAGAGAGGTATCCAGCACCTGAGGGCATTAGTCATGTTTTGGTATTACCTGAACACGGCACAGCAACCCTGAGATCCACACAAAGTCCTACACACAGGACACACCCGTGCAGGGCACCACAGTTGGGTGGCACTGCCTGGCAGTAACGACCTGGAGGCACAAAGAGTCACTGGGGGATGACCTTGGTCTGCACCAAGGCACACAGCCCATGCCAGCTTACTTGAGCCATTCAGAGCCCTGTGCTACCCACCCCTGCAACTTCATGACTTTTCCGGCTTCAGAAATCAATAAAATCTTAAGCCAGAACAACCCCAAATCTGGTCTTTGGCACAGCAGAGAATCAATCTAAAATTAAACGGGATTTACTTTGCCTCCCAAGCTCTAGATGTGACAAATTTCAGAACAATGAGCTATGAACCATTTAGAAGTCAGTGATCAAAATAGCATTTCTGATGGAAAGATTCCAGATCGGACTGTAGCAACAGTAACTATGTTGCAAGTAAGGCCAAGTCTAAAAAAGCCACTAAGATATACAAAGAGTGAGAGCCATTTCTTCACGTGTCCTCACACGCATATTTCCCCCCTTGATCCCATGCTGCGTGACAATAAGAAAAGAGGGCTTGAGTCAACAGAAAACTATTTAGTTGACTATCCCTAAGCTCTTCACATAGCTTGTATTGCTTTAAATATCTTTGCCCCCTGAAAAGTTAAATTCATCCGACATTCTTCCGGGAAGGCTCAGGGCTGGGGTTCCAGCAGCCTTCCTGAGAGGAGCCTTACAGACCTGGAATGGGGGCACAGGTACTCTCCCTTCCTCCACCAAGAGAGAAATCAGTTATGAAATCCAGGGAGAATTAACATCATTTGGGAGAAAAAGGCCTCATAGTAGAGCACAACTTAAAACAGACCACAAGTCTGCATTAAAGCTCCCTCAAGCCCAGAATAAACAATAATACAGAAAACAGTAAATGGCTCCAAGGGATCCAAAGCCTATGAGTCTCTTTCTTTCCTGTGGGAGAACACTATTCTGCAAAAAAGCAGAAAAACAACTAAGTCCTAGAAGCAATGAAAGCCTAATGGTCTTTTATCAGCTTAGAAGGATTTAAATTCTTCCACTAAATCAATCAGTCATAAGATTAATTCAGAAAGATTTATACTTTAGCAGTGATGGTCTGCAGGATTGTATGACCCTGGCAAACACAAATGTTGTGGTCAATGAAAATGAGACTTGGTCTTCCACTTCAGGATCCCATTCCTGTAGTGTTGATGTGTGCTGGGATGTTCTGGATGCATGCAGAGCACAGCTTTACAAAACTCATATTTGCAAATCCTGACTCAGTGAAAACTGCCGGTTTCAACTTTTCTAATTGCATTTTCCCATCATAGTGAATTCAGCATTTTATTTTCCTCTGAGCACTGGCTGAAGGGGGTATGAGATGCAAACAAATGAAACCTTTTCAGTCAAAGTAGGTAACAGGTCTCATGTCCCTGGGATTGCACAGAAGTCTTGCCTCCCTCAGTGGGTTGCTGAGGTGGAACTGCCAATATCTTCATTTTACTAATGTAGCTTCACCAGTTTAGGTGGCACATTTACGCTAATTTGATGTAATCTGCCTAATTTCTATTATATTCACATTATATGAAAGTGAGATACTTTTCTACTCTTCTTCCCCCTAAAAGGGGATGACATGGAACTCTGGCAACAGCACATTTTGAGAGAAAGTGTGAACTGTGCTGCTGGTGAATATTGCTAGTTCACTTTGTTTAACATTGGAACAGAAATACTTGTTAATCACTGCACCTAAACCACTTTATAACTGGCCTAGTCAAAACTGATAAGAAACCCATTCCCTGTGCCAGCTGCATAATTTCATTCACAATTATACTTCATCTTTTAAGTAATCCCAGAAGCCCTCAGGCCCTCTCCATATGCAGAAAGAAGGAAGTCTGTGTCATTCTGCTTTGAGAATACCCTCAAGTGCTGGTTCAGTTTAACACACAATGGTTTTCTATCCATCCTAATTTTTCAGGCTGCCATTGCAAAGCAGGCACTTTTCCTCATAGAACACAATTATCTGTTACAATGCAGGATGCCTGACTTGCACATCAGATTGCAGAGTAATTTTAGAATTTTATATAAATATTTCTTTACTGTACAACCTTCTCTTTCAGATAGTGCCAGAATATAGCCAGTAGCACTTACAGTCTTTTTATCTACTCAGTGAGCATTTCTAGTAATGCTGGATTTTCCTTCCATGAACAGTTGATGTCACACATATCAGCTCATAAATTTGATCTTTATCTTTGTCCTACAGGCCTTGGCATCTTCCACGGCATTTTATAACATGGGAAGAATATCTTGCCTTCTGAAGAATATAGATTGATTACTTAATCCTTAATTTCAGAGCTATCACTATGCTAAGAGAGAATGCCCTTTCAGTTGGAGGGAAAGGTTTTAGGTTTCTTTGAAGGATAAAATACAAACCCCCAGCATGACATGAGTGTAATACTGTCCAACAACACACACACAAACCACGTTTCCCGTTTTCTGTTGACAGAGAACAGCCATCCACAGTGCTAAAAAAGCAGTTTCCCCATTAGGTGCCTTAACAGAGTTTTCAAACTATTCAAACACAGGGGCATAAATCAAGAAAACAAAGCTTTTGCAAGATGTTACATGTAAGTTATACTGAGATGTTAAAGAAAACCATCTGGGCATAAAATGTAAATACAGCCAGCCTGCAAAAATTAAGAGGAAAATAAAACCAACCACGCATTTCGAATGCCCCAAATACAGAGCTTTTCTTCTCTAAGACCACTGAATTCTAACTCCAAACATCCATCTCAAACAAAACATTCATTTTTCAAACTATCCTTGAAGCAGAGCACTAAAGCTTATGCAAGAGGCAGCTTTTCCCAGCCTTTTGGCTTCCTTAAGTTCCTCAAGGCTTTAATAATCAGCATCTCTTCAGTGGCAGCTACGAACCAGAGCTGGAAGGAGATGGTGACTTCCTGGAACACCATGGAAAATACCAGGATCAAACCTAAAAGTTTTGTTTGATTTCCTATATTGCTGTATCTTCAGTTTCTGAATGGTAAAGCAACCTGGGCGTGCTTTGTAGAGCAGAGAGATTATGAGAAACCCCAAGAGAAAGAACAGAAAGCAAATGCCTGGATACACCCCCAAAGAGAGGAGCCTGCAGGATTGGAGGCACATCAGAAAATACCTCAAAAGGCACTATAGCTGCACAAAAACTGCTTTTCAGAGGTGTCTAAACCAACCAACCACAAAAAAAAAAAAAAGCTCTTTTTAAAGGCAAGACCTAGATCTTCAGGGGATAAAATACTCAGACTCTGGATTTTTCATGCTGACTTAGTTCAGATCACTTACATAAGTAACATACTTGAGATTTGATTACATAGCTAGATTTTTTGTTTATTTATTTACTTTTAAACAGGATGCTTGCTTGGGTTTAAGTTAGTTTGGGGAAAGGGAAGTAGGAAGATTTTGAAAACAAACAAATTACTTACAAACAGACAAGTTAAAAAAATAAACCTGCAATGCCAAAGCCCTCCCTGTTTCTAGAGGCTGGTACCTTTGGATTCCCAGCACATTCCTCTTCTCTCTGAGTGGCTGGGAATGGCCACAGCCTGGAACCCTTGGCAGAGCTTGGCTCACAGATCATGAGACTCGGTTTGTCACTGATTTTGGAGATAATTATCAAGACAGGGATTTCTGGCTTAATTTCCTGATTCGAGGAGGGAGTACGTGATCCCAATCATAAACCATCCTGTGAGCAGCAAATGATGTCTTAACAGCATTTATAGCTGAAGTTTAAAATACTCATGTAGTTTGTATACAACAGATGTGAATTTTCAAACTAAACAACAGATTTTTCCTAAGAGGAAAGAAGCTGAAGCAACAGAGGAAAGCTCTGTGTCCCCCCTGCTTCAGAGGAATCAGTAAGTGAGTGATGGTTCTCTGGCAGCTGATGTACCAGGTTTCATTTTTCCTGCTTTTATTCTCTTTTTCTTAACAATCTTTTCATATTCCACCTTTCATGTGTCTAGGAAATTCTAGCTACTAGTGACTTTGTTGATAGGCCTCATCTGTTTATTTAAAAACTGTGTGTTTTTCCCCTCACAGATCTGATTTTTTTGTTAGTCTTACGTGTTCAAGTTACTGTCCCAGATACTGTATTTACTTGGGCCTTTAGCCTGAAATCTGATCCATTCTTAGCCCATCCAGACGAGCCCTGATGGATCTCTGGGAGAATCTGAAATCACCAGTGTGTTGGGTTTGTCTCTCCCTCCTCTCCCAGGCCATGTAACTTGGAACAGCCTGGGCCATATCCTGGAAAGGCTGCACTTTCTAGTGGATAGATCAGTCTCTGCATTTAATTGTACTTGGCTTCATCCTGTTTTGTGTCATAAGGAGGGGCTGCTAGAGACTGCTCATATTGAACATGCTCTGTATAAAAAAAAGCTGCTGTCAGTTATTTATTTTATCTGATGCCAGGCAAAGGTGTTTCACAGCATTTCCCTGGTTTAGTCAATCTTTTCTAATCATCTGACCTATCACTGCCTCCAGTTTTCCAACTGTGCAAACCTGTCTTGACCAGGAACAATTAGAACAGAGGGAGTAGGAACTGCTCCTTATGCACATGGGTCCTTCTGTTTTGGCCCTTTAACCTGATGCTACAATCCAAACATTAAAATAAAACACAAATAAAATAGCTTCATGTAGTTTTTCAGAAAGGCCTGTGTAGCCACATGCTCTTAGAGCCTGTCCTTTAACTCCAAAGAGCATATACTGAAAAATTGATCATAGGATCATGATGTGAAGTCATGGGGACTGTCAGGAAGGCAACAGCAACAAAATGAAATACTGAATAAAAGTTTTCACTGAAAACTGGCAACTAAGTCTGAACCTTATATAGAAAACCTCCAATTTAGAGCAGAATTTTCCTCATCCAAATAAAACATGCCCCTTTAATTAAATCTTAACATGTTCCTTCCAAAGCATCTCTGTGAACACGAGCAAAAAGCACAATGGAGGCTCCCAGTGCCTGGTGTGGCATTGCCTTGAGTGGTGCTCAACTGGAAAGAAGCAGTTTCTTAGAAACAGTTTGACCTGTGACCCAAACTTTTCATGAATGACAGCCTCAATGGGTTGAGACAGTCTGAAATTACAGGAACTGTTTGTCTGGGGAAAAAAAAAAATATAAAAAAATATCTCCAGAATATCAGGAAAACAACGTTTAGTTTTTGGGAAAGCAGACCAGAACTACCAGTGGCCCCGTGCCACGGTGCCAGAACCGTGCAGAGGAAGGGCAGAAATGCACCACTAAGTCAGCATTCAGCCCCCTCCCCCCCAAACCCAGGAGAAATGGCTTCTGTAGTAAAGAATTACGGAGGATTTACTGCACAGGAGAAGCACACTGAGTTTAAACAAAGTTCTGCCCTTTATCCCACTGTGAACTGCAGTATCTGGACATTTGGCACCGCTGCTGTCCTTGTGTACACTCACAGTTTGGTAACAGGAACCACAAACACAATACCCCCGAGCACTGTAAATTTGCTCCATTATTTGTGTTGCTGCCTCAAAACTTCTCCTCCTTGATCTTGCTTTCCCTACTTATTTTACTGGCAGTAAAACTCAGTTACATTAATAATGCTATTAATACTTTACTTTCTCTGCCAGATCTTCTTGGGTGGCCAGTTTCCAGCAGTATAACAATCTTCACTTGCTCATATCTCCTTGTTCTCAGTGCCATCCTTTTTAGCATTTTTATTATATTCTTCAAATTTTAAGGTCCCAGTGTGTTTTCAGAACCTGAGATATGAACTATTTGAAGCAAATACATTAAAGCAATATTAGTTACAGTTTATCAGTAACTCATGCATCTTTTCATCAAGTAACTGAAAGCGAATAAAAGTATCTGAATGGCACTGCAGCTGGTCAAATACCTCTTGGATTTCATGAAAAACTATTCAGTGAAAACAGGTAATTGTTACTTAATTCATATGTTATGATATTTAATTGGAGCCTATAATAATTCTCATCATCATTTTTGCAGCTACCCTATGGGAAGTGATTTTCTATCCATCGCTACTATGACAATACCGGACATATAAAATCCTTGCCCTCATATTCTGACCCATCACAAAATGAATATGAGTCCTCTTCATATATATCATTATGACAGACAGTCACTGCCAGTCTGGCTTTAACTGGTTTACACATTAGGTTAAACTTTGCTGGCAAAATTGCAAATATCAAAAGCAGAAAGTCTGACTCCCTGTCCTCCATTCCTAGACTGAGAAAAGATAAAACAGTAAAAGGAAAAAATGTCAAAACAACAATAAATTACTTCTGAGCCAGGAGTAATAAATTACATTAGGGCCTTTCTAATGTGTGAAATGCTGTTCCTCAAAACTGGAAAGGCATGGAAACAATTGCACTTCAGAGTGAGAGAAGTATGATCACAACTCTTTTGTTCCAGTACAAATATGCACACACACACACACCCCCAACCCCTGCTAACAGCTGTGCTGCCTTCTGTCTGCCTCATTAGGTCAGCAAGGTATATCCAGGCTTCAGGGAATAGCTTGGAGCACCATTGCTTCTTTGGAAGTGAAAGTCAATAAAAATACTGGCAGAGGAATGCAGCCAGACTGTCAGAGTTGTACAAATTCCAGGCCTTCAAACAATGAAATAGCTTTTTTCCCTAGTTTGCCTCAATTTTCTTTTCAGTGCTTGCCACAATATATTTTCCAAAATATATGAAAAGTAACTCTGTAGTAAGAAGTTATCCCCGACTGTCTCTTTTATCCGTACCCTTAACACAACCACGGATTGGAAATGTTTGAGCTGAAGAACTTCAGCAGGGAAATAGCACAATACCTGGGAAGGTCAAGTGACAGCCGACTCCTCCGAGCAGCCTGGTGCCTGGGTAGCTATTTGCTTTCAAGAAGCACTGGGAGGCAAAAAGCAGAAGCCAAATCCCAGCCATGCTGTTAGAGGGATATACTTGACCCTTGGCAAGAGATTAACATCTCATTTTCTTCCTTTACTCTGTTTCTTTAGCCCTTTTCTCTACTTCCCCCATTAAGTCTCCTGTTGTATCTTTTTACTTTTTGTTTATTCCTCCTCCTTTTTCCTTTTGTTGTCTTTACAATGGAAAAGATACTCCTGTGAAAAGTGAGCTAATTGACTTTCTCTTCCCCCCTTCCTTTGCCTATTGCTTTTCCTCATTATCTTCCCTATTTCCTAACACGTTTGTTACCTTCCCTGTCCTATTTTGGCTAATGCCCCAGTATTTCTCCCTAGCAGCTCAGGGGGAACATTCTTTTGGCACCCACTCTTTCCTTATAATCTCATTTACTAACTTGATTTACCAACCCTGATAAGAGATGTAGTTGTGGAAAAGGTGAGAAAGGAAAAAGCTCCATCAGCTTCATCCAAACCCTCCATGCAGGTTGTGTGGTGCACTTACTCCTCCTCCACCTCTCTTCCTATCCTGATTCCCATTCCTATTCAGCCACATACAATGCACACATATGTATTTAAATGTACTAAATATACAGAACTCCTGCCATTCTGAAGTACTGCACTGATATTATTCCCAGGCTTATGTTACTAAACTGAATGGGAGGTCAAGACCCTCCAGAATAAGTGCAGCCATGCCAGTGGGAACAGATAAATAGATCCAGAATTCCCATGTTAGATTAGTTTTATGTTCATCTTGTAACTCCCTGTGTTTACTTTGCAGACCTCTGCCTCTTCTGGAAAGAGCTGTTCCTTTTGAACCATCAAGGAGGATGCTGTCAACTCTTGTTCTTCCAACAAAACAGACTAAACACAACATTGCCACAGACATGAATTTCATAACCACGAACTGCTTTGGATATCTGTGCCATCTGTTATTTACCAACAGCATCTCAAGATGAAAACAACTTGGTAGCCTGGATCTGCATGGCATTTATCCCTTTGCCATAAGACATGCTAGGCCTGGAATGGCACACCTAGATGGATAATTAGAATGCACACAAGTAGTTGTGCACCATCCAGGCACTGCTCTCAAGGACACAGCACAGGCACCTTGGCAGTGCAGGAGCTCCCTTAACCTCACGGAGTTAAACCTCCACCAGCCCCAGGCCACACAGCCTGCACAGATTTTCTGCAGTTCTTAGCCCAGATTTTGTGCTACAGCCCCCTGGTCCCCACAGACACAGCCTTTGTAGGGCCTCCAGTGCTTTAACCCCCTCAGCCTCTGCACCAAACCCGAACACTCCCGGAGCACTCACAACACCGATGCCCAACTTGGCCTCGTCTTTGTGCTCAGACATTTGTGTGATTTCATCCCAACACATGGCCTGAAGGAAATCTGAAGGATTATAATCTCATGCCGTTGCAAAGTGTAATATATTCACAGAGCTAGGTTCAGTTACCAGAGGTTCGGGTTCAATCAAAGCTCAGGAACAAAGCAGGCTGCTCTCAGGGGGCTGGGTGTGAGCAGCACTCGCAGTTTGTCATGTCACACTGTTTAAATAATACAAGTCCATTTTTCATTTTATTTTCCCTTTACTAGTTCATACAGGCAGACACTGTTTATTTCTCTCTGAAAGTCTTTTCTTAGTGAGAGATAAGTTACTTGAGGAGAGGAAAGGTTATATATTCAAACATGGTGTCAAGGTTGTTGCTAGACTGATGAGTCTCAGCTGTGCATCCTCCCAAAAAAAGAAATGGTATGACCTGTATTTGTCTTCAAAATTGGATTTACCAAGAAGTTGCAACAAGGAGGCACTCAATTCTGTTAGTAGCTGGTAACTTCAGCAGAACTTTCCTTCCCACTATTCTACAAGGCAGCACCAGAAACATTAATCTCTTACTAATGTTAAGTACAAATTTGAAGAGAGATTTGCCATGGAATAAAGGTAGTTATGATCAGACTCTTTGGTTGTTATACAGGTGAATACATTATTATCACACAGTATTCTGACTGCTGAAAGTCCATTAACAGTCTTGTCCACCTGGGTACATCATACACAATAAATTAGGGTTTTGTCATCAATGTGCACATTTTTGCCACTGCCCCTTTTATTGAGCTTTGTTCCAGACTGCCCTACTTATGTCACAAGGCTGGCTGTTGGAAGACCCCTATCCCACTATGGGTTTGTACATAGCTGTTCCTGTCTATCAGTGGTCCAACACAAGGTGTTTCAAACTTCTGCAGTCACCTGCATGTCACCTCACAGAGCCACAAGGAAAAATATCCCTGAAACTGCTTTACCAGGCAAACAGGAATCGTCACCACACAAAGAGGCCAACCATTTCTGCACAATCCCTGCTGTTAATTAAAACCCAGCAGATGTTGTAGAGCTCCCTTCACAGCCAGAAGGGCTGGGAACCACATGATTTGCAGTACAAGCTTTAGGCTTTTATTTTCCCCACAAGCTGCTGCATCTCTGCACAAAGGGAGCCGTGAAAAGCAGCACCACTGCAAGAGCCTCAGGACACTTCATGTTGCTGCTCCATCCAGCTCCTGGAGCACAGCAACGGCCCTGGCACACACTCACCTCTCCAGCAGCCCAGTGTGCCCCTCCCTGCAGATTCTGCTCCAGACAGGACAGTCCATTCCGGGTTTCTGGGCTCCTGGTTTCCCAACAAATGCAAAAAGCGTCTCTTCAAAGGCATCTGGGCAGGCTTGAGCTCGGTGCACTCCAAGAAGGGGAGCTCCCAAGGAAGTGCTGTCAGAGAAGGACATGAATTGCACTATTTGTATAATAGCCATAATCCTCAGGCCATACCTAGTCTCTGCCTCCCCTCCTCCAGCTTATCTTTATATCTCCCTTTCCTCCCAGGACTACAGACTTCCCCAGCCACTCACACTTTGAAGGACTGACCACAAGTTTCCTACCAGTCTGCCGAGGAAGGAAAGCCAGGCCAGAACCCAAATCCTTACACATGCACACCACTCCCTCCCTCTCTGCATCACCCTCCAGACCGGCTTCTGCCCAAAGTGATTTGTTTTGGTACTCGTGTTTTCCTCCTCCTGCCAGTGCACCTCCACGAACCAGCTGTCCCTCCAAGTGCTCTGCCTCTCTGCCTCACTTGTTTTTGAATGTGCGAAGTTCTTTAGGTGACACAGCCCCCTCAGTTTTTCACCTCTAGCTTCTCTGCTGGCAGCTCTCTGTCCAATCTTTACAAACTCAAGAAGTGTTCAGATTGATCATATTTTGATATGGAATTCTCTTTGTTCAATAACATGCCCAAACTTGAATAAACATCAAGGAAAAGAGCTGTTTCACATAATAATTACAGAAAATTCTCTTCCTGTAAAATTGTTATTTTTACAAAGACAGAGATTGTTTGGATCAAGGAAGGGAGGTCAGGTTCAGATCCCGGGGAGACTGGTGTGTAGTGATAATAACACTTAGGATTTTTGCAGCATTCCTTATCCAGAGATCTGAGCCCTGTCTCCAGTATATTACAACAGCAGGATATGTTATCTTATGCAAACTCCTTCCTAAATTTCACAATAGCTGTAACAAGCAGGAATCATTAAATTACTGTGGCTGAAAAACAGCCACAGAGCTCCTTCTTTATTTTGCTTTTATCTAAATAAAGGGGAATATGGTCAGAGCAGAGGCGTTTGTTCTCTTTACTGTCTACCAAGTGTCTGTATTACTCTTAACAGCACATAAATATTAGAAGAAATTAAAAAAATGAGAAAACAGAAATGGGTATCAGAACTCTCCTCCTTTAAGCAAGTTACCCAACTGCAACCCCTACAAATGCTCAGCTGCCCTTTTACTACATCTGGTTCAAAGGCCACTAAAAATGGGATTCTTTGCAGTGACATCAAAGGGCTCTGAATAGGGCTGCCTGTAACAGGAGGGGAGACAAGATTAACTTCAGCTTTCTGGCTATAGAACTCTAGCAAAAAGTAACAAATAATAATGAGAAGATAAGGTTTTCTTGAGAACCTACTGATTTCAGCATATTTTTCAAACATCAGCTACTGCTATGAAGTTGCCTGCTTTGTGAGAGGGATGCACAGTGTGCTACTAAACAGTGTTTGCAGCTTAATATGATCTTTTCTTTTGGTAACACTAAGGAAAACTGGGATTCGGAAGGAAGGAAGAGGTGGGAAAAGAGATACGAATAGTTTATAAACCAATAGATTGGTTTACTTACTACCATATCTGTATTGATCCTCGTGGCCTGCTAGGAAGCTGTAAGAATAGATATCAGTGCCAAAAAATGCTCTACTGCTGCTGAAACCCTACACTACCTTTTAAATACAGGCTTTATTACTAGTGTAAATACATCCTAGAAAGTTGGCTTTTAAAGTGGTTTCTCTCAGTAACCAACCTCCTTTAAACACATCTGGAACTTCTTTATAACTCACAACTACTTTGTGTAGTCACCTGTATGATGAAGGTTAAATGCTGTGGAATTACTGCTGGGGTCTCTGATTACTCCACAATCACAGGAGTGGATGTATAAAGTAGGGATACAAGGGGCAGAGAAGCACTAAACAAAACCAAGATTATGTTCCTAATTGAAATGGCAGTCTGGGGGTTTTGCATATAAAATCTGGAATCTGAGCTTACTTTCCTCAACATCATCTGTTTCAGCTGCTCCACATTCCAGGACTCCCTCAGCCTTGACCTCATCCCTAAGATATATTCTCCCTTCAGTCAATTAGAAGTTCTCAAATATACAATATTTACACCCAGCAACAGGGCAGATCTGCTGATTGTCTTCCTTCAGCAGCCTGGGTGGCCCTTGGAATGAGGAAGTGTCCCAGGAGTGGGGAATTCCCATTGTCTGTGGAGAGCAGAGCTGGATCTCACAGCACTGCCAGGCTGCTCCTGCACAAGGGCAAGGAGGAGTATGTTGGAGCTGGGAAGAACAGAAGGTATAAAGGGAAGGATTAACTCCCCACGTTTTGCCCAGGGCTCTCAAGATTTATCCAAAGTACCTGTCCACCTTAAAGATCTTGAAATTGAAGTAGAAAAAGGAACCTGTGATGTTAAAACAATTTTGAAGGAAAAACTGAAAAATACTATGAATTGGATCTCTTGGCTTCCAATCTCTGCCCTCTACCTCAACAGCTGCTACTCTTTCACTAAATGGAGATATAATCCTTAAACAGATTCACAGAACATCTCCATCACATGTGAACATCACTGACACCGATATCCAGACACCTTTTATTACTACCCCAACTCAGAATGGACCCTGCATTTTTATAAACCATTTGCTGCTATTTGTTTAACCAGCATTCTTGTTTTGAGACTGTTGTATCTATGAAATGAAGGGGTTCTCAAGTCATTAGGTAATATGTGACACAAATGACCTGATAATCAATGTAATCTGAATCAGACCTATAGTATCCAGGAAAAATAATTCCTTTGATGATAGTCTTTCTTCCTGTAGAGTCTATGCCTTATCTTCTTCTAAAGCTTACATTAGGTCATTTGACCAAACCCTTGCCCTTCTTAATTTCTGAACCCTGATAGCTAATTTCAGAATATATTTTATTACTTCTTTTATTTACACAGCACTCGATATCGGTCTCCCCTGGCTCTTCAGAGATTAGACAGCATACGGAAGGAAAAGTAAAGCAATGCAGAAGACGCCTTCCAAATCTTGTTTAAAAACCAGAACAATATTTTTTAGGAAAATGTGGTCAAATCAATTCACACACAACATGACTGGTCTTTTGCTATAACACACCTAAATGCACAGTACAATCATATATTACTCATTTCTATAATACTTGTGCATCATTGCTAAAAAACCCTGTTGCAATGAAGAAAATGAAATCCATGAATCACACCCAGAACATGTAACCAGTACTTCCTACTCACTGCAGTGAGCTCTGTTAAACAGTAACTGCACAATAAATCTTTTTCATTTTTTTTTCAGGTAAGTTAAAATGCATTGATAAGCATTTGTCAAAATCAATCCTCTATCCAACAGCACAAGAGTACGGTATCTAGAACTTCCTGACCTGGAGAAATTAATTTTTCCTGTTACATAAGAAACGCAAATAACTTAAAACTAATCCTTTTTCTTCCAGAGGTGTTTTGTCACAATATTTTTTAAAGCAGAGCACCCAACTGTGAAGCTGAACTGTAACTCTGCTCAGAGAGCACCACCTGAACACACAAACCCACAGCCCAGCAAGGCACACGGTGTGGACATTGAAGTCCCTGCAGTCACATCCTCCAAGGTAAGTGAGTACTGACTGAGCTCCAGCAAAAGCTTCACTCTAATGCTGAGGGCAGGAATTTACGGGGGTTCTATTTTCCCTTAAATCAGCAGCTGCAGTGAAATTATTTAAAATCAGTAGGACTCAAATCTGCTAAGGGACTTTCACAGTTCTGTTTCAGAGCCTGAATGCTGTCAGTACCTGGGCAAACCTGTGTGTGCTCCTCTCTGCACTCACTGCATGGAGTACAAACCTTGCATCTCCTGTTTTCTCACTGGGTTTTAGAGACAGGGCACTATCAGTCCTGCTGGCATTTCAATTTTGTATTCCAAAATCTTGTCATTTGCACAAATGGTGTGAAACAAAAGCAATTTAAGTTTCCACAGAGAGCTTAGAGAAGATGGAACTTTCTAGCTATTACTGTGTCTGATGAGCATGGTGTTGTAATTAGCTGGGAATACGGTCACTACAGCTCTTCCATTAAACTCTCAGTCCTCAGAGACTGACAAAAGGCAAGGCTTGACAAACTGACAAAACATGACATCTTAATGAGGTCTTTTTTTTTTTGCAAGTGTTACTGGATAGTCCACACCAGAAGCTGGGATTGGGGGCAGGGCTGGAGAAGAATGTGAGGCAGTAGGAAACATGGATAATGTAACCTGGGTGATCCTGCAACTGCTGTTCTACACACAAACCAGATTTCAGTTACTCGTGATATGTCAAATTGGCATGATACATGAAAGAAATTTTGGCTGCAGCTCTTTCTGTTAGTACTGAAATATTCTTAAATGAAACGTTGTGTTTTGATTTAATATGCCCACAATCAGATCTGCAACCTTTCTCCTTGTGCTAGCTATAACATATGTTTCCTATAATGGGGTATACTACACGTACTACTGTAAGAAAAGATAGAGCCAATTCCCTTAAAGCCTTACCTGTTATAACTTAATAGCTGATATTACGATAGAAAATAGAGCCACAGGCAGGAGTGGTTTTCTAGACCCAACTATCAGGTATTTCACACAATATGAAACCCCCTTTTGCCTTTAGTGTTGCACTCTGGGGAGGTTTGTCCACAAAGAGGTGCTCATAATTAACTGGAGAAATGAGAATATTAGTAAACTGCTGACCTGATTTCACCTGGGAAATCACTGGCAGAGTCTTGGGACAAAAAAAAAGAAAAAAGAAAAAACAAATCCTCAAACAACTCCAAAAGCTGCAGCTCAGGTTGGAACCAAAACGCTGCATTTCTATCGCACAAGCGATTCGTTTCGGAGTCAGAGGGAGAGCAGCAGGATCCGAGCACTGAGAAG